>AP028432.1:18592974-18649303 GCA_036509395.1 Antheraea yamamai
GTTATTTATAATTGCTTAGCGTAATTATTGACGTAATCTTAGAAATATAATACATGTATGGTAATCTAGTAATTTTAAACTAGGTTTAGATTATTCTATAGAATCAAAATTATAGGCATATATATGAGTTCTATACTATACTTCCGAGTGTGGCGAAATTTTGATGAAGTTTTGTACGCACATCGGTGGAGAGTTCTGTTTTAGTAAAGACGTTGCAGAAGAGATGACGTCAGAGTCGTTTCAAAAACCAATGAATTGATACAAGCTTGTTTTTAATCCAAGGTGTTTTCTTTATCCCGGTTTTAGAATATGTTTTATTATATTTATGTAATAGCATGAAAGATGTTAGGTATGTGGTTCAAAGTAAATTAAGTCGATACGAAATCTGTACATTGTGTTACATGTTACCTGTTATTTTACCAGTTAATTTTGCATACATAATGCAGTGAACAACAGTTTAGAATAGGAATTATTTAAATAATAACAATGTAACGTTTAAAAAGATTTGTTAAACAAAACGCCTTAATATTATATAGAGAGTTCTTGACGCGATCTTAGTCTGTCATGTAGTGTTATATTTTATTCATAATCTTGTGTTAATTGACTCTTCATTTTGTAGTACTATTGATATTTTACGTAAGATAGATCGGATATTGTTCACAAGTGAAGTGGATGGAAAATAATACTATAGAGTGAATTCTGAGATACCACAAAAACTCCATGAAAAGTTCTAACAAGAGGGCCAACATCTTGTCAAAACATTGGAATTATCACAAGACACGTAATATTCTTACTTACTCGACAATGGTAGTAATAATCTAGAAGATTGGTTTACAAAATCTATATAGAGTACCTTGTATTTGATTTAATACGTCATGTACAAGAGTGAGGCGGATTAGATCGATTTTTAGAAGTGTTTTGTCTATAGTACAGGGCTATGGCTGCGATAGACAAAAATAACGCTACACGAAACTGTACTTAACCGATTATAATATTACGGTCTTCTTAACGTTTTAAATCAAAAGCCTGGTACTGAAATTACACGCTATTCTGTTTTTTTTTAAATAAATATATATACGTTAGTTTATTTTTATTGCGTATTAAATGTTGTATTTCGTGTAGCTGTTTTAGTGTAGATTCAAATCTGTATACCTTATTACCATACAATTAACACTATGTTAATTATTTGGTTTTGATGCTGAGCAAACGATAAAAATAATAATTACATGCAACCATTTGCCGTTTGGTAATTGAACCTGTAACTTTTTAATTTAATATTAGTGTTAATTTGATTTCATCCACACCATCTCGATGGGTGTTCTACGGTAAAGTTCTCAGTGTAATCTCTGCCTCGTACTTCGACCCTGTGGAGTCGACTCCCAGCGGAAGTGTTTCCAAACAATTACGAGTTACAATCCTTTAAGAAACGAGCGTACACTTCTCTGAAAGGTCGGCAACGCGCTCGCGACTCCCATGATGTCGCTAGTGTCTATGGACGGCGGTGATCACTTACCATCAGATGACCCACCTCTTCGTTTGCCCCCTTTAATATTAAGAAATTACGTTGTGCCGCAAAGCCTGTGAAGTACAATATTCAAAATTATTAACTAATTAAGAAGCTAACTAATAAAATTAACAGTAGTAACATATTTTATTCTTAGAATAATTAGACAAGAAGGATTTATTTTTTAAATTTTCGTCTTTTCAAATTTATCGTTTATTAATTCAATAAGTTTGAATTATATAACAAAATAAATTCACGTTAAACTCATATTTTTGTTTTAATCTGTAGAAATACCTCTCCGGAAGAAAATGTTACAATGGATTACGGAACAATCATCCGAAGAAATAGTATTCATCAGTGTAGAAGCTCATAAAACAACAACTACATATAAATAATACCATCAAATTTTTCTCAACAGATAGTCCTATGGTCTTAGAAGCAAATCATTATGATATCATTCATATTACATTAATACGAACTGAGTAATTATTATATACTAACCTAGCCGACCCGTGCCCACTTCGTTGGGCGGTAATAGGCATTATCAATCTACAACTTTTCTCTAGAACTCAATCATATGTATCTCATAATTAAGGCAGCCTTCGTAAGAAACGTTTTCGTTCGACCATTCTTCTCCGACTCCCCAGATATTACCCCCTACAACCTCACAAACTTTACCTCTTTATAATATTAGTATAGATTATAGATAATATAATTAGTTAATAGCTTCTGCTCGCGACTTCGTCCGCGTAGTAATAGTTACTAACGCTGACGCTGACACACAGCAGAAGCTCTAAAAAAAAAGCATCTCGATTTTGAAACATTTTTCATCTGTACTCCGCTCCTATTAGCCTTAGCGTGATGATATATAGCCTATAACCATTCTCGATGAATGAGCTATATAACACTGAAATAATTATTCAAATCGGACCAGTAGTTCCTAAGATTACCCCTTACAACGCCACAACGTCACAACGTCACAAACTCACAACGTCACAAACTCACAACGTCACAAACTTTACCTCTTTATAATATTAGTATAGATAAATATACGCGATTTCGTCTGCGTTGTCCTACGCATGCACAACAAACCGCTTGATCCATTTTTTCACGCCAAGAAAGAGTATACATCGCTAAACGTGTATACTTATAGAAAGTGTAGTTTCTGAAAAATGTAATATCACTACCTATTATAAAACAAAACTCTCTGCCCCGTCTGTCTGTCAGTTCGCGAGAAACTCAAAAACTACTGAAGGTATTTTCATGCGGCTTTCACCAGTAGATAAAATGATTCGTGAGAAAGGTTTAGGTATATAATGTGTCCTGGTTTTGTTTAAATTGGCTGAAATATAACGATAATTGTGGGAAATATCGTAAAAAGCCATGCCGTGATTGTGTGCGTTCCAAGAATGTCCGGTAGGTGGCGGTGCGGTCTGATTCTAAGATTTTTTTTTATCGTCAGGGCGGCACAACATCCGCTGAACCCGCTAGTTTTTATGTGAAGTTAAGATATTATGATATTTTTTTAGGTCAGGAATAATTATCTCATCTCATCTCATCTATTATCTAATATATTATCTATATCTTGTAGTTTTTGCGTGAAGCATGCACGACGGCAGATCTGTAACATTTTATTTATTATTTTAATAGTGACCGGTGAATGCAATAAAGTAAAATAGTGTCATAAATTACAAGCAAGTGTACTACCGGATACATTTTTTCGGAGTTGCAACACTAACAGTTTATCAAAGAGACTCGTAAATCTCGTCACGCAAACAAACATTTTTTGTAGCCCGTCATTTTATTTACACGATAACATCTAATAGATTCATTGAAATTATAAACTGTGAATGGAAGTTATAATCTAAATTAAATGCCCGATGTAACCAGCATTTTCAGCGAATAACGGCTAATAATACATTAGTACAAAATAGCTTCATATCTAACCCATTATATACTAATAATGTGTAAAAGATAAAAATTGCTATTGCAGGTCATAATTATGGGATGGACAAACTTGATCTTTTTAATATATATAATTCTGTCGTAGATTATTATTAATTACCTCATAAGTAGGTTTAACAAGATGGCTATGTAAGCGTCAAAAATATTGTTAAGACTTAATTATAATACATCGATATATATTTGATTTCTATACATAAAATACTAGTGTAAACGTATAAATTTTAAATAATATATACATTTACTTCTTGTATCATGAAAACGGCTCTATTTGGATGTATTTACTTGTCGGTTTTACTTATCGAGTTTATTCATATGGGTATCTTCCTTGAAAAGACGCGAATACCAAAGAGAAAACATTTCTTTTTACTAATTATCAGAGCTTATGTCATATGTCGCCATCTCGTAATTTTTTATGGTATTTACACGGTCTCTAATGCATGACAATCTACTGGTGGTACCTCAAATTTTTGTGAGATGGCGCTATAAGACATTATCTGAATACGAATGCGTTCGTCTTACATCAAGCCACATTAATAAACAAACACAACGAAACTAGGTCGATCAACTATTATGATACAATTAATACACAATTCTAAGGACACTCCAAACTGTTTTCTAAGGACACTCAAAACTGTTTTAAACTTGTAGGTTGTTAGTTCAATGTCATATTTTATAATTTTGTTTTAATGTGGCATTGAATAAATTAACATAACAATATTCCTTATAAACAACGTTAATTTAATGTCTATACCGGTGCTATTAGAACTCATTTTATATGAGCATTGTTTGGATCTAAATCGCATAAAGTATGTGTGAATTTAACTCGATTCATTAATTATATAAATAAAAAGAATAAAAGTCATCTCCGGTCCTCTAAACAGAACGTGATCACGCTAGGAACACGAAACCATCGATCGCACCGCTATAGATTGTCGATTAACTTCGCATCCGCACACCTTCCGCTGCCCCCCTCGGCTGCATCTCAAAAGTAGATTCCATCACCCGGTGAAGAAGTCAACACTCTGCTAGCGTGATAGAATAAAACTGCTCTATATAACAACACACATCACACTTTTTTTTAGTTAGATAGCATTAGCCAAAATTGTCAAATTCGATATAACATATACGTGCGGCACATATGTGTCTCACCAACATATACATATATGGTTGGCTTAGCTCGCATAGATAGTTTGGCTCGATTCGGAATATTGCATACAAGGTAATAATCCAAGTCGAGGTTCAATCACTTTGGCACGTTTGCGCTAGTTGCCATTTCGGCTGAGTGTCAGAGCTCTCGCCCAAAAAGTCCAGTGAAGCTGTAAAGTCTCGTCAGGCTAATAGCAGATAGTTAGGCCGAAAAAAAATGATTTAATAGACAAAATGCTATAATGCTATATAGTATCTATTATGTGCTATATATCACTGATATTTCTAAACGTTGATTGGTACATTTTAAATAAATACGTATCTCGCTTGAATCTGAAACACCTGATTTCGTCACTCAACGTGTACTGATAAATCTTTTTCCTAACACATAATTAGATAATGCAACGGTGTTTTGTTTTACGGACGTGCTACATAGTATGGGTGAAAGTACAATCGGCAACAAAAGTGTTACGTTTTCATTAATCGTCTATTATCTTTTTAATTAACAGTCCATTTTATTATTGTGCAGAGTATTGAAATACTGGCCACAGTCCACGAAAATATCAAAATGTATTTACTGCTATTCACTGTCCGCAGATGTTAATATTTTTTTTAATTCAATTTTTCAACCCGCGGTCCCCTTTGTTATTTTTCGATATAGATTTGCTTATTGTTCAATGACTTGAATATGTTAATATAAAGTTTAGTTTTAAGATTTATATGTTACTTAAGCAGAATTTGTTTAGTAAACCGAACGAAGGTAAATGGTAGTCAAATAAACTTTATTTTGTTTAGGTCGTAACAGTTTCCTTATGAAAGTCAAAGCTATTATGGGGTTGGACCGCTCTCATTATATGCATAAATAAATAGGCGAAGATAAAACAATTCAGTACTTTTTTCTCTATTGTTAATCAATCGATTTCTTTTTTTCATTTAAAATACTTTTACATTTAGAAATACTATTTTTCATGTTATTCATGAGTCAAAACGTTTATTCATAAATATATAATTTCATTCTCCTTACGTTTACAATATTTGTACAATACTCTATACATTTCTGTATCAATTAGAAAAAAAAAACAGATAATAGTATTATGAAAGAACTTTGTATCCTTCATCTCACTCCACTGGCTGACAACTAGTGAATAAAATTGCAACTAACTTTATACATCATTCGGTACTAACGTATCGATATAGAATTACTTCACACGGGATCTCTCAAACTCAAGAAAGTTATCATCAGTTTTTTTTTTATAAATAATCATACCAACTGAGCTTATGTATTATAATTATATAATTGTATGTCTGCATACTTTTAAATGGCCTTATGGATATTATTTCCATTATAGTTGTACTTTTAAAAGCTGTAACATCACCTTTTACCTTAACATAAAATGAAATCCTGCATTGGAAACCTAACCTCTGCCGGACATCGGTGAATGGGTTATACTGGTATTTAACCTAATAAATCACCGCGTTATCCCTATAAAACTCTTTAACCGAGGAAAAGTGCAGAAAATTAAGTTTACCTCAGTATAAATATAGTTTAAATAAATGTAGGTAAAGAAATAAAATCGCAATTCTATTTTGTATCATTAAGAATTTTTATTTTTTTACTTGACATATGTGTTGATACATGTATGTACATAATTATGAGATTATTTAATATATGTTAAATTATGGACCCCATTCCTGATTCTTATACGTTACATAATGGGATTCATAGAACAAATTAGCTTGTCAATTTATTTTTTTATATATTAACACTTTTAAACACGACTATACCATCTTTCGTAAAAGGCGCAACGTATCGCAACAGTCAAAAAAAAAGATCTAAATTAGAGTATATGATTCAATACGGAATTACTTATGCATTGCGTAATAATGTAGTGTATAATAATTTATTGTTTTCAACTAATACTTTCACGAAGCAAATTGCAAAACTGTTTGAACCAAAGTGTCCATTGTGAAGCCCTAAAGGCCCAGTGAAAAATATTTATATGACCGAAATAAAAATTTAATTATATACATATGTATTTACACTAGCTTGTTGTCATGATAATGGTTTTATTTATTTACTAGCTGTGCCCGCGACTCCGTCCGCGTGGAACCTAATGTAAAAAAACAGTGACTAATAAAATCATCTGAATGTATTAAGACCATTTACTTATCTACTTTTCTCACATACTTAAGTCACGTCGTCATTGAAATAACATGAACTTTTGATAGAGTGAACCGATTTTAATAAAACCACCACTAAATATTACTCGAGGATATGCTTTTCTTATGAACACAGTACCTTAGCAGTGATGCATGTTCATACAAACAGACAGATAGACATACAGACAGACATTTCTAAAAATGATTAAAATGTATTTTATTTCTTTTTCCAAGACACAATTTTTTTCACAAAAATCTAAAAAGCACAGACACGTTAGTTTTACCTTATTATATGTGTAGAAGATATAGAAGAAGATGGGAACTATATGTTATTATCTGGATATGCTGTGGGCTATTTTTTATTAATTTAATTGTAGTTTCATCATTATTTTTTATCTCCTAAAACCCGTTTACAAATTTTAAGTTACGTCTGTTAATTTTATCATTACTGCCCAACTCCCGTGAAAAAGCGTAACGCTATGTACTCTAGCTAATACTATGAAAAGATCTGTATCTGCCAATAAAAGCCTCATCAAACTCGGTTGTGCCGTTTCAGAAATAAGCCGGAAAACCCATATAACATAACATTTTCAATTCTGGGATATATTTCTTCCGTTAATAGTTCCTATATGTATTATTACGTATTTTTAAATTAATTACATTATTTAATAATAAGAAGAGTCACTTCATTTTAGCCCTCTATCGACCAACATGAGTACTTAACGTTCGCCAGTATACAGTATGTATGTTTCAAAACGCACTTTCTACGAAACGTGTGGCAATTATTGTATTTATTTTAAAGTCATTATTGGGTGCGTTGTTTACGCTTGTGTGATTATAGATGGCGGTGTGATATTGTTTTTATTAAAACATGGATACTAGTGACTAGTGCTATAGTAACAAATATATAAATGTAGGGTTGTATACTGTAGAAGCTGATGTCCGCGTATTACTTTTATGAAAATGATTTTATTGTTTAATAGGATTTACTTGTACCAATATTTGGTTGCTTTTTATTTTGTACTAGCTGACCCGACGAACTTCGTACCGCCTTAAAATCATAAATGTTCTGTTAACATATTAGCCTGATTAAATTAAGTTCTTTATTAAGATAAAATAATATTATAACTAGTTATATTTTCATTGCGTAAGAAGGCATTTGTTTGAAGGGAATTAAAAAGATTCGCGTAGTAGGCTGTTAAACTATTTACTCGATATATTGCACTTCGGCTGAATCCCTTCATTGAAGCACCTTATGATAAATGAACAAAAAAAATCTAAATCAGTAAATCTTTTATCGAGATATCATCAAAAATGCTTTTCTGTATAAAATTCATGAGAAAATGAATTTTGGCTATTTTTTTCGTAAGGTTTCGTAGGGTATGGGCATAATTACCACGCCAACCCCACGACGTATTCACGATTTCAAGCTCCGAGAAATCCACAGTTCTATATTTTCCACACAAAACACGCAAGCACGGTGGTGCTGCAAGAACGTTACTCAAGGTCAGGTCTCCTCCAGTTTAAATTAGTTAAATCCAAAAAAATCGTTGGTACACCCCGGGGAACGCATCTACGGATGTTTGACTGATATTCCACCGATCAAGCCACTAGACCAAGGATTCCCAAACTAAGTTCCGTAGAATAGACATCAGGGTTCCGCCAAATTTATATTTATACAATAAACAAATAGAGGTCAAGATTGGATGCTACCCCAGATATACGCATACAATTGATGGAAATAATACCGGACTATAAAACAGTAAAACAATTTCATTCTTCACAATACAACTTTAAGTTACGAATAATTGTTATCATTACATAGTATAAAACAAAGTCCCCTACCGCGTCTGTCTGTCTGTCTGTTCGCGATAAACTCAAAAACTACCGGACGGATTGTTATGCGGTTTTCACCGGTGAATAGAGTGATCGATGAGAAACGTTTTAGTATATAATTTGTCAAGGATTTTTTTCTAATCAGGGCGGGACAACGTCTGCCGGGCCTGCTAGTAAATAATAAATGTTTCAATTATATTAAATATTTCTTTAAAAGAATGTTCTTATATTAATTTCAGTGTTGATTTGTAACCATTTGATATGGGGTTCCATAAAATAAAAGGAATTTGGTTGGTGTTCCGTTATCTTTAAAGTTTAGGAACCCCTGCACTAGACCACCATGAGTAGATGATGATAATTATTGGGTAAGTAGTTAAGGCGTGAAAACATAAACAGATAAGCTTTCGATATGTATAATATTAGAATGCGAATAATGCAGTTTTAGGCACTTTCATTTATGGAATATCATACTCCTATTGCTTCTGGTTCTCGTGGATTTTTTTCCACGTTACGTATTCATTTCAAAGGAACTGCATTTGTTTATGCAACGTTAAAAGAACCGATAGAAAAATGTTCCCAAGACTCAAGTCTCACATTAGAGCACAATGTACCGCTTTTAATTATTACGGAATTGTGTTACTTATTTCTTGTGATCTTACTTGGTTACTCAAACGTAAACAACCATATATTACCTTAGTATCTATTTATTAGATGAGCAAAGAAATTGATCACTTCTTTTAGATTAATCTTCATTATATACTTGTTGAAGTGAACACCTGTTGTCTGAAACTTATTCCTAGACACTTGCAACAATGTTTATTACAACAATCTAAAAGTATAGATTTATCAGATATTTACAGACGTTAGATTTATATTCTTACTAGTGGCCCGCTCCGGCTTCGCATGGGTATAAAATATATATATGTTATTCACTGAAAAAATGATTAAAATCGATCCAGTAGTTTTGATTTATTCATTACTGCCCGTGGCCCGCCTGCGTTTCTTGCAATGTAAGCGGAAAAAATGTAATTATTTACAACATCACATTAGAAACCTCAAAAATAACAGTATTTCTCCACTATTTAATGAATGTTATTATAAATATAAACCTTCCTCTTCAATCACTCTATCTATTAAAAAAAACCGCATCAAAATCCGTTGCGTAGTTTTAAAGATTTAAGCATCCATAGGGATATAGGGACAGAGAAAGCGACTTTGTTTTATACTATGTAGTGATTATATGTATTAACATAATATTTTTAAATATGACGTCTGTGATTTCTAAAAGAGGAGTAAAATAAACTTTTTACATGCCAATATTCTCATGATATTCAGCCGTGGGGGAAGGCAGCTAAGGTAGACACAATATTTTTATTACAAAAACGGGCAGTTCGAGCAACATATGATAAGGGACCTCGCGAATCCTTAAAGACTAAGTTTCGGGAATTCGGTATCTTAACTCTGCCCTCCCAATACATTCTTGATAATTTAATGTATGTTCGTGATAACTTCGAAAAGCTGGATTTTGTAAAAGATCGGCATGTTCTAAATATTAGAAACTGTAACAAACTGGTCGTCCCATGCTTCAGACACAGTAAAACCAGTAATAGTGTTATAACAAAGTCCCAAAGTATATCACCGATTTGCCGGACTGTAAATTTAAGCGCCACGTCAAGCGGGTTTTGGTTTCAAAAGGCTATTATAAAGTGGGTCCATATGTGAACGATGGTGACGTCTAGAATTGACTCCTCTCTGTGCATCCACTAAAATGATAGTAAGGTGTAATGTATTGTAAATGTATAATATATATGTTAAAGAAATGAACCCGATCGAGTTTCTTGTCAGTTCTTTTCGATGACCGAGTTGTTTATCCCAACCGGTGGTGATTTTGACGTTCATAAGCGCCTTATTAGGGCCTAAATTGAATAAAGTGTTTTTGATTTTGAGTGAACAGATAACTGAATAAACAACTCGTACATTCGACAAGGGGGGATTTTTCTTTTTTTCTACGGATAAATCCACTTGTATCAAATTCTCTTCTATGTTGTGTGAACGGTAAGTAGCAATTCAATGCACATTTCGCGACCTTCTTTCATAATAATGCATAATACGGCAGAGACAAAAGAGGTTGCACTCATTTCGTCACGAGAAAATAACTGAAATAAACTTTTCTCTGGAACCAGTTCATTGTGTGTACAGTGCCGGCCAAGAAAGTAGATTATTTTTTACTATAGCACTACTATTGTAGTGACGACATTATATGTGATGGTCAGCACAGTGCGAGCCAAAAATAATAGATGTCATGAAAGAAACAGTCCACCATTCAGTATTCATTGTCATGCAGGGCAGCACGAATCACGGCGTTTGAATATACACTGAATGATTTCTAAAGATGATATACAAAAAAAGAGTCAATGTGACGTGTTTACCACAGATTGTACGATAGTAGCGATCTAGTTAGCAATTGATACCAATAATGTAATATGCACAAGAAAATATGTCTCCTTTATTTACAGAGCTTCATGCAAACACTCTACTGTGAACATTCTAAAGTAATTGATTTTTTTTTAGCTATTGGAATTTGTGCATAAAAAGATCTCTTTTGTCCATTTACCAATAACATTTTTTTTTACTATCTGTTTGTCCACGACTTTGTCTGCATCGTTTATTATCTTAACAGTATGTTTTAGGTATAGATAAAAAAGGAAAAAATGCACCACACCGCTTGCCCCACTTCTTCACGCAAATAAAACATACATCGTTGTACGCATAACGCGTATAAAAATATCGGTTTCTTAAAGCTTTAATAACTTGACGTTAAATGCAGATATCGTGATACACGTTTTTAGATAAGCACCAACCGTGTTATTACAAAAAAGTTAAATACGTAATAAATACTTGGTTTAAAAAAGTTTCCTAATAAATGCACCGCGCTCGCCCGAGGCAAGTTCGTGTTACCCTTTTTCACAAGTCTAAACTAACGTAACCAAAGCGAGACAAAAGTACAAGATGACGACCACGGTGCATTTAATATGCGACCTTTTTAAAGCCAGGGTTCATATACGTATTTAACTTTTTTGTAATAACACCGCAAGTGTTTAAGAGATAATTAAAAAAAAATTGAAACCGATCAAGTAATTTTTGTAAGCAGCGTGCACAACGACAGACCTCTACCAATTTGCTTACGCAGATAAGCTGAATCTACGAACCCTAAGTACAGTAACACGTTATGTTCTGCATATACAACTTCGATCTCAATGTCTTTCACACCATACCGTATCTAATTACTGTATATTACTTCAAAGTTATATAAATACAATACACATATAAAAGATTTATTTTATCAATATTGTAAGGTGATCATGATCTGTAGCAGACTGGGTTGCGGCCACCATACTTATGGTAACAAACTCTCCACGCGTTCCAGATTCAACGAATGTATACCTTTCAAAAGCTTGTAAAACAAAATGGTAGTTACAGTAGGCTAATAATTGCTGATATCTCGTCGGTGACTGTTCTTCTTGGTATATCTACGTTACCACCAGACATACAGTCGTTGCACTATTATACACGTGAGATGGTCCTCGTGGAGTTCTGTAAAAGAAATTGTTCAGTATAAGCGTGCGCGTCAGGTGCGCGCAAAACTGTACACTGCTTGTTAAATGCGTATATGTGGAATCACATTTAAAGTATCCTAAGTTACTCTTTACAGTATCAGCTATCATTTAGTGAAAATCTCGTCAAAATTGATCTAACCACCTCGGAGATTAGTCGAAACAAACAGATTCGCTTTTAGTTGTAAGTGCCGTATATAATTTCATATTCATTTAGCAAAAAGATATTATTTCCACATTATAAACAGATGCTTAAATTTTATGTAATAATATGGATAATAAACTAAAAATGTTAAACGTTAATAGCGTTCTTTATAATAACATTTGAGTGCATAATTGAAACGATTTATTAACATATTTAATGCAAATTACATTATACATAACTATAAACTTATTATGAAAAAAAAAAATAAAGTGTAGACATTAAAAAAAAACTACATGTAGGTGATAATTTTATTACATGAATTTAACACAATAAACGTAATTTCTTTACATAAGATGGTAATTAACGTTTTATTAGTTTGTTACGATCGCCATTGCCCAATCTTTCCAATTATGTATGAGTAGGTATTATTAGTAATAGCCAGTGCCTCTGTCAGGGTTAAATTTTAGTTGGCGTTTGAATTGAGTGGTTTTTAAATACATTGATGCAAGTGAATTGCTAAATTTGAAGCTTCTAATTTTGCGACATTGTGAAATTGGTTTATTCTTGTATATATTAACAAATTGAATAATGTCACAAATATTTTAAAATACATACAGCATCAAATAGTTAATTTAAAGAGATGATCTTATCTAAACTATGTTTTAAGCATTATAGTCGTGTTTTCTGTTCGTCTTACATAAGGATAAATTGGAACATAGAACGTCTCTCATGCAAGTTTCCTACATTCATTGTTAGTTCACATTTTGTTGAATTTATGCTAAATGTTAAAATCTCTTTATAATTATTTTTGTAAAAAGTTTTCTTAATAACTCTATCTATACGAGGTAACTGTTTAAAAGGTGACACTGTTCAATCATGTGATAGTTTATGCTCACATTTAACGTAGAAAATAATGATATCAAAACAAATACTATAAAATATACTAAAAACAAAAATGGAACCTCTTAGTTACAGTTTGTTTTAAAACTTTGAAAAGTATGAGAACAATACTTTTAAACGTAAAAAAATCACACCTAGGTTCAATGAACAAAATGGAAGGGGCGCTTTTCAAGGATAATCATTACGTAACTGCTTATTGTCGGAATACCGCACGGTCGAAAAAAGCGAAGCGGGGAACGGGCCGAGGTGCAGGGTGTGGCACGATGTGATTCACCGCATCGGTATTTATTACAACAGTTCGTTTTTGCGTAAATCACCTGATATTTAGTGAATATCAGTTTTGCGTTTCTCGAGATAATTAGATCAAATATTAAGCACCTATTTTTTTAATCGATTTTGAACCAAAAACGACTACTCAGTAATCTTTGTGAATATTGCAACTCTAACCATTCGGCCTGTATATAATACTCAATAAATAGTGTACTTATTTGTTCGCGATTATGGCTTAGTTGATAGCGTGTTCGGACACCGTGTCGATGGACGTAGATTTGAATCCTAGCAAACTTAGCCGGAGCATTCGGTAATGGAAAACATCGTGATGGAACCACAGTATGGTGGTAGGGCTTTTTCTAAATACGCCTGGATAATTATAACTCTCAAGTTCAAAATCTGTCGCCACACACCCGTTGGTATGTTCCTGTAGATGCATTTGAGAGCCCCCTCCTCTCAAGGTTTAGTGTGTTTGTCATCTTGAACTACATCGCCATTTAACAACATATGAGATATGGCCAAAAGCAAAAATCTACAAAGCAAAAAAAAATTTTTGAGGCCGTCATAAGAACTGCCGAAAGAGATGAAAACTCAAAATAATGGAATTGAAACTGTGTTCGCTTTTGAATATTCAAATTAATTATAGTGTGGACTATTTAAATTTATTTATTTGTAAATTGAAACTATTATTATATATCTATCTTTAACATCTATTGGCACTCCGAATAATAATCATATACTTTTTTATACAGTTTCTTAATTCATCAAAATTATGATGGATTCCACAATCTCAATACAAAATATCAATATTATATTAGTACACAGGCCCTTATACTACGAATCGCTAGTCTAACACAAGCCGCGCAAGCGTAATATGGTCGATCACGCTTACTAGCATGCTATGACGCGAAATTTTAATAACGCTTAAAGCGCATAAAGTGTTCAATATAAAAAATAACAATTAATTAAATTATGAATCCATTAAATAATTATACTTCCGGAAATAATTATTTGATGGATATCACACATATAAGTTAAATGTATTGAAGTTGTAATAATATAATATATTAACTTTTTGAATATGTGAAATGATTAAAGTGATTCCATTGTAATTACATTATTATTGGTGTGTGCATTTTCTTTGCACGCAAATATAATAGCGTGTGAGAGAGGTCACATATACAACAATAACACAATGAATTCTTTGTTACATGTTTATAGGTAATTCTTGTGCGTCTTTATTTTTATGTTTCATTATTATTATTATACTTATTATGAGGATAAACTCGGGATATTGAGTAGCATGGTCTAATTTTTTCGCCGATTTTGTAACGATATTTTTTCAAGCTTTAGTTGTTTTGACGTTTCAACCAACGTTGCCACATTGTAGATTATTATTAATTACAAGTAGGAATTTTGTATTTAATATTTACTTATATTATTTACTAGCTATGCCAGCGATTCCGTCTGCGTGGAATATAATGTAAAAAAAAGTGATTAATAAAATCATCTCAATGTATTAATGCCACTTACTTATCTACTTTTTTCTCGTACTTAAGTCGCGTCGTCATTAAAATTACAGTTACTTTTGATAGAGCGAACCAATTTTGATGTAACTAAGACTAATTTTTACCCGAGGATATGTTTTATTATTTTCTAGCTTGAAGTTTTATCGTGAACGTAGTACTTTAGTAGTGATGTGTATTCATACAAACAGACATTTCTAAAAATGATTGAAATGTATTTTATTACTTGTTCTGGGACACCTGTAACATTTTTTTTTCACAAAAATCTAAAAGTACAGCCACGTTATATTTACATTCTTATTATATGTAAAGATATACATGTACTGTCATGTTGATGACTCATAATAAATAAACATTTTGTTACGCTTTCACCTCTTAAGCGTTAATCGGTGAACATAAAATTTCGCATAAAAGTTGTCCGGGGTAAAGGGCATGGGATACGTTTTATCCATAAAAAAGTACTATTCCTAAAGGTAGGGCAAAACTACATTAGTGTAAAAAAAGTCGAGGGCAGAAGCTAGTACATAATAACTCGCACAACGGATGCCATTATATACGACGGCCTCAACCGGTTACAACCCAACAATTTAGAAACCAAACTAACATTGTTTCGTAATTTTTAATTCATCATTTCAGTTGATAAATGTGTAGTTTCGTGTTAATTACAAAACCCTTATAGAATACAGTAAACGTAATAGAAATTGCAAAACATAATTTTAATAGCTAATTAATCTATCATGTGGCGTCATATTGATTTGTGTTTCCACCACAAAATGGTTATACGAACAAACTAATAAATATTAGTATACATTGTTGCGGTGTTTAACTGATATTACGTGATGAACGAAACAAGGAAATGTGTGTTTATTTATTAAACTATGAACTTCGGAAATATGATTACAATAAAAAAAATGATATTCAGATATAAGTGTGAAAAAGTACATTAAGAATTATTTAAAGATTGGTCTAAGGATCTTTATTAACTTAGGAACTTGTAAATCTCAAATTTAAGCAAACTGTGTCAGTAATAACTCGTGGCAGTTGCACTCGTATGCTTTCTGGGTAAAACATAATTTCTCATATCATTATATATTATAAAACGAAATCCTCTGTCATGTCTGTCTGTCTGTCTGTTCGTGATAAACTCAAAAACGACTGAACGGATTTTCATGCGGTTTTCCCAGTAGATAGAGTGATTCACTAGGAAAGCTTAGCTACTTATGTAGGTTTTTATTATCATCAGGGCGGGACAACGTCCGCCGG
This sequence comes from Antheraea yamamai, assembly GCA_036509395.1. Classification (NCBI taxonomy): domain Eukaryota; kingdom Metazoa; phylum Arthropoda; class Insecta; order Lepidoptera; family Saturniidae; genus Antheraea; species Antheraea yamamai. The sequence goes on from AP028432.1 coordinate 18,609,304, forward strand.
ACCCATTAGTTTAATATATTATAGCACCATTTGATGGATTACTAGAAAATTAAGGACATTTAAGTACTTTTTCGTGCGACATTAGTTAATGCTATTCATTTTACTCTCTCTGCTAGGTGGCGCTGCAACAAAATAATTGATGTACCGTTCATCCGATCGTCATAACAATTGGTACGCATAGGATATTTGTAAACGGAGAATATGTACACACTATGCTATCCTCTTTTTGCAATAACCAACTGAAATAATATTTTCATACCTATTAAATTGATTTCAAGTAGTTTCGTTAATTCAAATAATTACATTCTTTTATTTACTTACATATTAAAGTGCATGTTGCTGTGAATTAAATTCAGTTAATAGTAGTTTTTGGCTGTATGCTGTAAAATAAAGTAGGTATTCTTAAGTTAACATAGTATTCCAAGGTTAAATAAATGTGTTTGTAGCTCTCTATTTTATATTTCTAATATGAAACCTAACATTAATACTCAACTGCAAAGAAAGAGGGTTAGGTTTGTAGAGTATAGATATATATATATGTAACTTAAACCGTTTTTTGTATTTTAATATGTGAGGTATCGTTAGATTCGTCTTAATTATGTGAGTAATATAGGCTATATAATATTTTAGTATAATATCTGTAAATAAAGAGTTTTCGTTTAGTTCCCTTGTTTTACTTTATAATAATTTGACTTCTTTTAGATTATAATTTGTCTGCCTAGGTATACATTAATAATACTTTATACCTATTTTATTGTATTTATGGATTTCTATAAACATTAACGAAAGAAAGTCATTGAATTAGGTTCAAAGTTTTCGTAGATTTATTCAAAAGCGTTCACGCTACGTTCAAATATAAAGACCATAAAAAATCTAAAGGTCAGCTATTGTGGCCGATTTGTTACACTCAAACGAGGCGAGAACAAGAAGTCATTCATAATAATTTCCTCAATAAATAATAATACAAACGGTTAATATTTCATTACATTTTATTTACCATAGCTTTTTACAAATCGACTTAAACTAAAAAAATTGGTAACATTTCATATCACTAGGTACACGTACGCCCATACAAACATAACATACATATTTATATCCAATAAAATAGAGAATGAGATTTTTGCTGGTGTCCCGGCCATTAGTGCCGAAGATATATAAATAATTTGGAATGATATTCAGCGAATGAATAAGAGATTAATTTAGACTAACCTAATGACCGTAGTGAGAGCCACCTAAGCTGAAATGGCTGTAGTCGTGTTCATTGACGACTACTGGTACTTTCACTGGTACTGGATAAGGCTTTTCTACGGTAACTGGGATGTGCTTTTCAACGGTGACTGGGTAAGGCCTGTCGACGGGCACCTTCACGGGGTAAGGCACAGGCCTATCAACAGCATAAGGGACCTGCTTGTAAACTGGGTACGGTTCTGGGACTGGTACTTTCACCGGTACGGGGTAGGGCTTGTCAACGTGCACGGGGTAAGGCCTGTCAACTGGGACATGTACGGGCACGGCCACTGGTTTCTCGACTGGTACGGGGTAAGGTACAGGCTTGTCAACTGGGTAAGGGGCAGGTACATGTACTGGGTAAGGCCTGTCGACGGGCACTTTAACTGGGACACCGACGTGCTTCACTACGGGGTAAGGTTGGGGAACAGGCACTTTAACTTCGACTGGGTATGGCACGTGTTTCTCCACGGGGTAAGGCTGGGGCACGGGCACCTTGACAGGGTATGGGACATGTTTCTCAACCGGGTAAGGTTGAGGTACGAGAACCTTAACGGGGTAAGGCCTATCGACTGGGACGTGCACTGGATAGGGGACCTTTTTCTCGACAGGGTAAGGGGCGGGTACATGAACTGGGACTTTGACGAACTCCTTCACGTGAACAGGCACGTGTTTGACGACCTCGTAGGGCTGGGGCACTGGTACCTTTACTGGGTAAGGTACGTGCTTCTCTACGGGGTACGGAACTGGTCTGTCGACGGTTACAGGGTATGGGACGCCTTTGACTAAGGTGACGGTTCTGGTGACATCAGTGTGGCCTCCAAGGTTGACGCCGTAGCCGGTTCCAGCGAAGCCTCCATCTATAACGTTGTAGGCACCACCGACACCGTGGCCGCTGCCGATGTAACCGACGTCCAATCCATCGATTCCGTATCCGTAGCCGAGGTTCAGGAGACCGCGTTTGTCCAATTTCTTGTCCAAGGTTTCAGCTTTGCTCTCTGTCGTCTTCTTCTCGCTGGCAGCCGCTGCCGCTACCAGCAGGAAAACTAAGCAGATCTGAAAGAATAATCATGTTTTAATCATATTCTATCCAAACCGTTTTCTCCCAGGGCTATGACATGGCGCGCTGTAAGCTGGGACTGAAACGCGCTCTTCAAGGTAGACAACACAACAGTAATGCCCTTGGCGTTGTAGTTGTACATAGTCGATGGTAATCATTTACCATCAGTCTGACCGTCTGTCTGTTTGCTGCCTTTTGGCATAAAAAAGCCGTCGATTTGGTACTACTGTGCACTTGAGAACGTTGTCATAAAAAACTATAGTGATTTAGATAAACAGTGCATCAAAAATATCTAAACAGTGCTGCTAGGTTAATATATAAGTTCATAATAAGAGATGAGAGTTAAATGACTAACATCGCTATGAAATATCAACAGATGTGATGTGAGAAAGTGTTTTCTTCATATAAATAACAATATTTATGAATAGCCACAGCTTGACAACATAAATCGGTCTGAGTTACGGCCTGTTAAATTTACAATTGTAAATAGCTAAGCTGTAATTTGGATATTGCAAAATGACCACCCATTTAGGGCAACGTTGCGAGACTCTACGATAGTAACGATGTCCCGAGGTGTATTTACCAATTGCTATCTATATATATTATCTAATGTCCCCACGGTACGAACATGATTACATTAATTAATCATATATTACGAAAATGAGTTATATTTAGGTCGTTCGATTTGGAAACGTTTATCATGAAATAGCAAACGAATTTTGCGGAAGCGTACATTTGATTACTCGAATCATCATACATCTTTCAAACAACAATAATTTAGTGATTATAATTTAATTTGTTATTAACAAATGTTTATTTACATTATATTAAGTCACTAGCTGTGCCCGTGACTTTTTGCAACAATTTTTTCACAAATATCTAAACAATATATACATTTTATATTTACATTCTAGATAGAAGATAAATACAATAATCTTTGATAAAGTGAACCGATTTCAATGAAACAAAGACTAAAAGTTACTCGAGGATATGCTTTATAATTTCCTTGTTGATATCATAAACCTAGTACTTTAGCAGTGATGCTGGCACAAACAAACAGACAGACATTTCTAAAAATGATTCAAATGTATTATATTATTTATTCATAGACACATGCAACAATTTTTTCACAAAAATTTACAAAGTATAGACACGTTAGATTTACATTCTCATTGTATGTATAGATTGATTGGGTATAATAATAATGCCCAGGGTATTATTATTCTTAAGAAATCGTTACAAAAATTGTATACCACAATAAATTGAGTTATTTATTATGATGTTACCTATATTATATATTTAAACTTTCTTAGATAATCGCGATGGATTCATTATATTTGTTTTAATTTATTATTTATCCTTAACGTATGTGTGTACATTAAAATTTAACGGTGACTTTAAAAGCGCGTCTTAGAACTACTTTGAATGAGTTTATTTACCTTTTGTAATAACATAAACTTGGATAAAGAATTTACTGTAAGTTTATCAAATTAAATTTAAAATATATGACTCAAGATAATTCACAATGAGTGCCAGACGTGATTTTTGTGTTACGTCAACGAATGCACATCTATTTATATTTTTAAACTAATCTGTGATACGGACGATATGGCTTCGTTCCGGAATACATGATTTATGGCAAAGGATTTGTAAGCACACACGTTTTTCAAAATGGCTGTAACATTTTCACGGGTTTTATAGCGTATTACTACGTCCATTTATGAGGTAAAATAACGCATATTATTTGTGTAATTCCATAAAATTAACTTCACAAATTGGAAAGAAAATTTAAATAGCAAATTAATCGGGAAAAAATTTAATTATTTTCGAAAGGTAATCGGTATGAAGGCAACGGAAATACCTGATAAAAAATCTAAACCCATTGTTAACTTAAGTCATTTATTTCTATTAATACTCCATTATTGTGATTGTTATTTTTGTTTAACTTAATTTTTGTTCCATTTTCTTGAAAGAGAAAATTGTACACTTCAAATATGTTATTTCTGAGAAAAGAATCATTTCCGAGGTCACAAATCATAACATAAACAACCAATATAATAAAAACCGAGACGCATTGCGCAATCTGTTATATTATGTGTCTAACGAAACTGGTCCCGTGTTCAGAAGGTGAACTCCAAACAGAGTTGATTGATCTTGAATTTTATCACAAAAATAAAAACATAATTAGAAATTCTAATATAAATATTTCGATATCAATCAGCTGTTTCGTAATTATTTTATTGTGTCGCAAGGTTTTTATTTATTAACTATCTGATAACCGCGACTTCGTCTGCGTTTTCCTGTACACGCATGTCACATCGCTTGCCCCATTTCTCCATAATTTCTCCTCATTTCTGAACGCGTAGTGTTTATAAAAATTATATTTTCTTAAAACTGTAATTACTTTATATTTAACTAGCGGGCCCGGCAGACGTTGTCCCGCCCTGATTGCCCTGACTATAAAACAATCCTTCACAAGTTATGTACCAAAACGTTCCTCGTGAATCACTTTATCCGCTGGTGAAAACTACATAACAATTCGTTCAGTAGTTTTTGAGTTTATCGCGAACAGACAGACAGACAGACGCGGTACGGGACTTTGTTTTATACTATGTAATGATGAAGATGTTGTGAAACTAAACGAAAATATCAAAATCTAACAGTGTTGGCGTGATGCACGAATAATGGTAGTCATAATACTAGTGATCGTTAATGTTCGAAATTGGACCATATTTCTCTAATATTAAGGGGGAAAAAACTTTTTCTACAAGAAAAAAAAGAAAATCGCTTAAAAAACTAAGGAAAAAGATGTTCTTAACTATTTTATCTACGTTCCTATATACTATTCCTTCCAATAACCCCTCAGGACTCTGAAAGCATATCTTAGCTAAATTCCTCGGACCGGGCAGATTCACGTAAACGCATCTACTTAATAAAAAAAACATTCAGATGTCGCAACGAGCAGTATCGCTTTAATAATATCACGGTGAACCGGACTAAACTATCCATTATGTGAATGTCTAAAGGCTAAATTGGTGGACATTACAAGACACTCGAGTCCGGTCGTCGTGGCGCAATACACACGATATCACGAAGTTCTTTGTTCTATGCAATTCCCATAGAAGGTTTATCTGTGTTGCCATATAATTGAATTACTGAATCATTTTTTTTACTTTATATCAAAATATAATCTAAATAGTGAAGGATTGACTCTCAAATGCCGCTGTCGGGAGACACTGATAGGTGCTTTCCAAACATTAGAATTTACTATATCATCATTATCTGGTTTAATGTTTTAAAACTTCAGCTCATTGTAGGATTCGGGCTCATATCAATGATTTACAATATATTTTATCTTGTTCTGGCACGATGCCAAAAATGCACAACAAACGATATCAGGCACTCGTATATATATCTTACAATGTCTCGTCCTAATTTGTTATTCCAGGACAGGCATCTCAACACTTATGTAAAAATTTTCGAAAAGATCTTGCCAAAAAGAAAGCGGATAAAAAATCAATGTAAGAAAATTATCGTATTCCAGACGCATAACAAGAGCTGTACTTGATATGTGATCATAAGATATAATTCGTCGGTGCGGAATACGAATGCGTTTTTCTGATACATTTGTGAAATTATGCAACTCTCAAGTGTTATGTTTTCACGCCTGTTGCACGTCTCTTTAGCCTACTTAACATGTATCTGTTGAAAAATGAAACAATAGCCTCAGTGGTACTGTACCCGGACTACACATAACTCGTTGCAAGTTGAAATTTTAAAATTAAACGTCACTTTCTGACCGCTGTAATATCCTTTCTAGTTGTTCTGACTTTCGTGTACACAAAAAAAAATGGTCCCATTTCATTGAATCAGATTTTATAATAAATATATTATATCATTTTGTTTCGAAAGATTTTCGATTACAATACACATAGTGAAAATTAGATATTAATGCATTGGTTCTAGTGTATTTTATATTGAACTAGCTGACCCGTGCAACTTCGTCTGCACCAAATCGGTTATTACCGGTTTCAATTGTATTTTTAAACGCAAATAATCTTAAAAAACCTAAAACCCTATTGCAGCGTTATCCAGCACTTCCAATCGTGAATCCAAACTATCCAGGGACTCACTCAAACATATACCCAGTTGGTATGTGAGAAATCTTTTAAAATAAGCCTAGAATCTGTTCGCAGCATTACCTAAAGTAGTGTCATCAAAGTGAAGATCAAAACTAACTTACATATATTGCCGATAAATGTCTTCCCAGTAGCCCTTGTAACTTCATCACGTAACATACTGTGAAAGTTGAACTTTATCTACATTAAATTTCCATTTTGTTTTAGTTGTTTGTTTTATAAGAATTTGTAAAGTATACGTGAAATCTGCATTCAATTTTAATTTGGTCACATTTATTTTACTTTTGACATACAAACCACCTTTTTACTGAGATACTGAACTTGGGATAATATACCTTTCTAACAGTGAAAGAATTTTTGAAATCGGACCAGTAGTAGGTACCAAGCATTCCTCGAAAACAAAACTTTACCACTCATTATAATATTAGTATAAATACAACATAGTAACTGCAAACAGTAGTCCGGTGAAGCTGTTAAGACCTTGCAAGGTCAATAGCGTGGTCAGTTCGAGAAAAAAAAATAACTGCATACACCTCAACTGATTTATTTTAATCTTAGATTCACAAACCTGAAACCAACTACTTCAAGACTCAACAACATTTAGAAAACTAATTTTATCAAACATCGAAACAACACGCGTACTGATAGAACTCTAGTTGAGATTCGTCTTCTACAATGCAATGTAACTATTATTTAGGTTTATGTTTTAGGAAAAAATCTTGTCACCTTTGTTTAGCAAACATTTTTTATACAATAAAATAAATGTAATAACATATAAGTGACAGTTTCGTTTACAACTATTTTTTTCATATAAGGTTGATAATTACACACAGAAATGTCATATAGCCGTAGCTCAGTTATAACGTACTGGACATTATATGGTCCGCCGGAGGCGACGGTTCGAATCCCGGCGATTTTTTTTTTGGTATTTTTTTTAAAGTAGCTTAGGGAAATATAGCTTAGCTTTTTAGCTAATCTGTCTGCTATATATAGCACAATGAAAATTTACCAAAATCCGTCAAAAATTTCATTAACTACAAATTTTTGACTTTCGTCCATTATCCTGGAGAATCCCTTGCGTTTTATGAGATAAAAAGTATTCTAGATGTAACCTTGTAATATTAGTTATCACTGTGCCAAATTTCGTCAAAATTGGTTCAGTACTTTCAGAGTGGTACGTGTTCAAAGGGACAGACAAACAGGCAGATCCTGGAGAATCCCTTGCGTTTTATGAGATAAAAAGTATCCTAGATGTAATCTCGTAATATTAGTTATCACTGTGCTAAGTTTCGTCAAAATCGGTTCAGTACTTTCAGAGTGATGCGTGTTCACAGGGACAGACAGACAGACAGACAGACAGACAGACAGACAGACAGACAGACAGACAAAAATTCTAAAAAGATTATTTTTGGCTTCTATATCGATAACAAAGTCTACCCCGATAAAAATTTTCAAAAAATATTTAATGTACAGATTTGACCTTGCTACAGTTTTATTATAGTATAGATTATTGAGTCATTTAAAAGTCAACCAAATTTTTTCGTTGGAGGCTTTAAATATATGAATAAACTAGCCCGTCAGTTGTTTTCCCTCTCTAATAAAAAAAAACTATGACAGATTATACACCTAAACATTCCTCACTCTTCTATCACTTTATCTACTGAAGAAAACCGAATGAAAATCCGTTCAGTACTTTTTGAGTTTATCGCGAACAGAGAGACAGACGTGGACTTTGTTTTATAATATATAGTAGTATATTAAAAAATAAACAGACTAGCTTAGCCGTGACTTTGCCTGCATGTTTTTTTTATATATTTAGCATGTAAAGTAATTAAATCTTGCTCTAAGTGGCATTTACGTATGTCTTTACTAAAATATTTCACAACTTTCTCATTTATAAATATTGTTGTGGATTTTATGAATGGAAATAGTATCTCTCATCAAAAACAATAGCGTAGTTTAGATGTCTAACGCTAATGAATTGGCAAATGCCTCGAGGTCGATATTTACCAGTTCACTGGTCCGTGAGATCGCCCCTTTATGATGTTGCAAGATTTGCACAATACACTATACTAAGTCCACATTTCTATTGAAGGAAATTCATATGAAAAGATATTTACAGCTCCTTGTTATATGCAACGATTATGTTATCACGAATTTTGTAATAAACATCAATGTGAACGTTATATTTGAGACATCTATAGAACAAATTTAACGAAAATTGCTTTTGAATGTGCGAGATTTAACTACAAAAGTTTTCGGGAATACGAATACTTGATAATAATTATTCATTTATATCACGTGCTTTAAAACATTATAATAGGAGTGCAAATTTAGTGGAAACAAAAATATTGTAGCTATAGAAATGTAAAAAATATAGGAACTTATTATAGTTACAATTACTTATAGAAATAAATATTTTGGCTACTTCTATATTGAATTTTGTCGTCGTATTTTTAGTGCAATAATATATATATGTAATTATTATATACAGACTGTAGCCGTAGCCCGGCATAGATTTGGTATTATTTATGTATCAAATAGTTAAAGTTACAAATAATTGGATATTATGGAAATATTTTACGTTTTCAAATATTTACACAAATAAATTTCCGTTGTGATCGGTTTTATATTGTCGAAATTGAAGTAATACAGCAACATCTAGCGGTAAGTTTAGTAAAATTGATTACATAATTGTCTTCTTAAAAAAAAACAGTTATTATATTGGTATAGGTAAAACTGAATCGTGCTATTTAAAATTATTATGCCATTTTATAAATGTTATCAAAATAAAATGTATACTTTATGTTGATTGCATCTATATGCAGATGTATTATAAGATTTGTAGATCAAAAAAATAAGCTATAGGTCAACATGATAATAAACGTTGAATAATTTACTTGTTAGATATGTCAAGAAATTTATTACAAGATATACTCTAATAACATATTATTATGAGTCATGCGATATTTTTAATTTACAATTTAAGGTGACATATTACGTCATTTTGTGACATTCGAACTCTGTACACACCGAGCTGTGCGACGCTATATCGCTTTATAAAGATAAGTTAAATATGTATGAGATTGATAACCTCTAACACCGTTTTACAGGTGTTTATAATGCCAATTTCGCTATAATTAGTTACGAGATGGCGCTGCCATACATTTTATAGCTATTACGTTGTATATCGTAATATGAAATTGACGGAATTTTGCAAGGTTCTTACTATTAATGTTAAACTAATTTTTCTATGTAGTGAATATATCTCAGGATTTAAGATACATTATTAAGAATTTCAGATAGTTGAGTGTCTTATATATATATATATATATATATATATATATATATACATATATATATATATATATATTTGTCTAAAGTTTAGGGTTTCTGTTTTTTTTGTGTTATTTTCACTGCAACCCGATAATGTAAGTACCTAAATCAGTAAATCTACATGGATATTAAAAAAAACCCTTGATAAATGCAGAGACATATGCTAGAGGATATTGTTCCGTTATACCGAATAGTACTGAAGATTACGTTAGAAATATTTTTTAATTAAAAAAATATAGCTTCACATATCAACTCTCTGTGTGCACAAACCTTTGTGGGAAGTATCGCTTTTCGAGATTACACATTTTCTAGACCAGACTGACTCGTTTTGAAACGACTTATACCTAGTTAAGTTTTAATAATGAAAACGCGTGGGTTTTATTGCATTTGCACAATAAATTTCAATTATTGGATCATCAGCTTATATAGTTTAAGTCAGAATTTTTTAAGCCGTATATTATTTTCCAAAGCGAGTATTAAGTAATTCTTCGTAGATTTTAAATATAAGTTTTTACTGGAAGATTTTTTAATATAATTCAATATTTATTTTGAGTTAAGATTTGATACTTAGAAAGTAGATTATAACCAACGAAATTTGTTCGAGAAAATTATATTTGAAAAATCAACAATAAAAAAGAATTAGGTTCTATTTTTTTACTGTATATATATATATATATATGATTTATGTAACAGATTAGTTACAAAAATGTCGGTTTAACGTTCACAGATGCGTAAAGCATTTTTTTATATAACACACCGGTACTGTCATAGCTAAATGGACACGCAGAGGTGTTCAGTGTGCACCCTGCAATACTTCCTAGTTATAATCAAGTCCCAGACAACTTCGAGTATACACATTGTGACGTAAAAGGCCGCAACTGGATAGATTATTTAATAACTACTTTATTACTATAACGAAGACGATTTCTTCGTAACAGTGCGTTATGAGTATATAAAACTGGATTTATAAAATGATTTATATTAAATGATCAAATATCAGAAATAATTTTCATTTATCCGTTATTCTATTTTACTTGTAGAAGTTAATGAATTCAACGGATTAGATAAACAAAATTAAAGCATCTATTTGCCAATATTGAACGGATGCTGATGACATTTTCACTGGCATATAGAGTGTTATCTGAGCGTATTATTACGCTTTTTGTAGCAGCTTAGCAGTCATTTTAAATATATAAGTCAGTCCAATAATCTTAAAATCAAAATAAAATAAATATATTATATAATAAATAAAAATAAAATCAAATCTTAAAATAATCTTGCGTATCTGATAGTTTAGAATACTAATGGAAATTAAGGAAAAATATAATGGAAATTGGTATAAATTATATTGGAACTGATATAATTATTATACTTTGTTGTTGACAACAGACGGCTTGTTCTAGAATTCTCTATCCCCTTTATAGCTATGTTTATTTATTCGGAATTTATGAGATTGATATAAAAGTTCTGAATATCATTATTTCTAAATTATGTGATCTTTAATTTTGTTATTGTAGCATCAACGAATTGAAGTTAATTGCATTTTTTTTTTCAGAAATTAACTAATGAACTATGATTAAATGAGTTAATCTCGTTTTATATAGAAGAATCGTTAAATCACAAATAAAATGAGTAAAGTATCGCAAAGCGTCGACTTCAAAAAAGTGTGTCACATCGCGCTTACATCAAAATATAAATGATATACTAAAATACTTTTTATCAAAATGCACAGTCAAACACTTAAAGCGTAAGGACACACGGTACGATTATCCGAAACACGCTTTTTTGAAGTCGTATATCAGCACAACACTTCACGTCACGGCGGCACAAGAACGTCACTCACCGTCGTTTTCATTGTGCCTCTTCAACGGTGTTTGGCGGGAATCGAACTGGATACAGCAGTAAAGGTGCTGTCTGTTTTTATAGGTTGATATTTGGTGATACTTTCGCCACTTGCCCCCCTTGTTGTTTGTATAGGCCGTGGGTATGTTTACGAGCGAGTCCTTGGTATTCGTACTTAAGCTGAGCGGGAGTCGGACGCGCTGTGCGTTCCAAACTTAAATATCATTTGTAAATTATTTAAATTTCGAATGATGTCATTTTTAAAGTAAAAAAATCGATACGTGTATTCGCGCAATTAATTTTTTTCAAACCTATTAATATTGAAATAAAATACATATTTTATTGTATTGTAAATATAAATAAAGTAAATAAAAATGCGTGTGAATAATCACCAAGGTAATAAAATAACGTATCGTATACTACAAATATTGTAAAAATTAAACTCATATATGAAATCGGTCAAGCTCGTAAATAAACTTTTGACAGCTGGAAATTGATTTTACGATCAATCTATCACTGTTATTCGAATTGTCAACTCTAATGTTGAAAATAAGGGATGATTTCTTTTCAGTTCTGTGATTTGGATGAATATGTATAGTAATTTTAGTGTCTTATTACAACTGATTTCGACTTTTTCGTACATGCTTTTCGACATATGAAATACATTTTTATTTTATAGACATTTTACAGTTATAGAGACGTAACTTCAATTTGTGAATGTATCAAGTTCTTGTAGATTTTTTTAACGTAAAATAAACTATTTCCCTAGGAGTTGCCCGCGATTTATTTTGTTTATTTCCTCTGCTTACTCTTGGTTGGCACCTGTTTTCTAATTCATTTGTTTATTATTGACAAAACCGTTGTAAATGTAGTGCAGCTTAAATACAGTGAGCAAGACTTATTTTTATTATTTTAACTAGCGGGCCCGGCGGACGCTGTCCCACCCTCATAATAAAACAAACCTTGACAAATTATATACCTAAATTTTTTTTTATCTTTATACCCTTTATTACGTTTATCTACTGGTGAAAAGCGCATGAGAGTCCTTTTAGAAGTTTTTGAGTTTATCGCAAACAGACAGACAGACAGATATGGCAGAGGACTTTGTTTTATAATATGTAGTGATGAGTACCATATGTATTACATAATGATCTTAAAGCTATATTAGTATGTCGCATTTGTAATTGAAATTATAGCCTTTGTGAATTGCAATTTAAAATATATTCTGTGTATAGGTATGTATATTATTGTAATTTTGTTATTTAATACAAAGTAATTATGTACTTGTGTATAAATATGACTATATATAATTAATTTCGTCTCAACTTTCTAAGCATAGAATCATTTTTAGAAACAAGGTATTAATTAAATTTAATTAGTTACATTGTCTGCCGACGGTGAAGGAATCCGTCGTGATGAAATTACATATGAGTGCAACGATAGTAAAAGTGGGTAAAAATCGGATTATATGCCGGATATAGGCAATCCTTAGCGATCAGATACTAAAATCTTACTAGTAACTCTGTAGAGTTGAGATCATATATTAATTTCACTTAGTGTGTTTATACTGGTTCTCTATTGACGTATCATCATCATGTCCAGCGTGCATAAAATCCACCGCGGGACCATAGGCCTCTTCCTGAAGGAAGGTATGGGCATTATCAGCGACGACGTATTGGCGATTTCAAACTTTGAGAAATCCACATTTCTATGTATTCCCACATATCTACAGTAGTACTACAAGGTCATTACTCAGGTCCCGATTACATTTTATATTAGTAAATGTATACAAATTCCGAAAAAATCGTTGGTATATGCCGGGGTTTGAACCTGCGGTCATCGGATTGATATTCCACCGGTCAAACTACTAGACCACTACGACCTTAAGAACTGACGTATACATAGCTATAAATCCACCATAGTGACTGTATTTTAGTCAATACAAGCTCTGCTCGCGGCTTTACCCGCTTTAATGTAGATTTTTTTTATATTATAGGGGGCAAATGAATAGGGGGATCACCTGATGCTAAGTGATCACCACCGTCCATAGACACTAGCAACACCAGGGGAGTCGCAAGTGCGTTGCCGGCCTGTGTTTCGGAGGAAAGGGTAGGGGGAGAGGGGAGGTGGGCCTCCGGCGCTCTCACTGACCGAACGAAATGCAAGCACTGTTACTTCACGTCGGTTTTCTGTGAGAGGGTGCTACTACCCCAGACGAGCCGACCGATTTTTTCTGGAAGGATAGTACTCTATATCATTTTATATATCTCTGACAACGTGTATGCAATATTTTATGATGATCTATTGAGAAGTTAAGCCGTGAAAGTGTAACAAACAAGCAATAATGGGTTAGGTGATAGCGTGTTCGGACACAGCAACAATGGATGTAGATTCGAATCCTAGCAACTGGGTCAGAACTTTGGGTGAAAGAAAACGTGGTAGTGAATCCACAGCATGATTGTAGGGCTTTATCTAAATCCGCTTGGCTGTCTACCACCTTCAAAATCTGTCGCCAAAAGGTGGTGTGTTCCGGCAGCTGCACTTGAGAACCAGCCTCCTCTAAGTTTAGCGTGATTGTAATTTTAGACCACATCGTCTTTTAATATCAGATGTATCTTGATCAAACACTAAAACCTCCAAAGCGTTAAATTCCGTAGGGATGTAGCATTTCACGGTCGGTCAGAGTTTATCATGAGACGGGAGGCTTACAGGCCAGCATGGCTGTATGAGACTGTCGATGAATTATAGATAGCTCGGCGGTCATCATTATTTTCGGATTACACTATACTTACCACCACCATCTAAAAAGCCGACATTCGGATACAATGTGATGTAAATTTAGTAATTCCTGCTCTCGCTTAGCTTTTCTGAAATACATAATTAAGAATCTTGGTAAGCGGTGATCACTCAGTGGTTACCGTGTTCGGATAACGCATCGTTCGATGTAGGTTGGAATCCTTGAGAACGACTCGGAACTTTTGCCATTTACAAAAAACTACTTTTTGTGACTGGAATGTAAAAGTTAGACATATGCTGGCTTTTTTGTAGGCATTATCAAGCTCTACAACTTTTCTCTGGAACTCATCATATATCTCTCATCGTTAAGGCAGCGTTCGTAAGAAACGTTTTTGTTCGACCGTTTTTTGTTCCACTTTGCAAACCCGACTCCGACAAAGTCTTTTAATTTTTAGAGATAATTCACAGGACAAAAGAATTTGTAATAATTTTTCAGGTAAATTTATACTCTCGTATACCCCACTGATCGCAATCCGTGCTTACATCTCAGTGAACAATGTAAGCGTGAAGTTACAAGAAATTTATTTCGTAATTATAATTCACCGGAAAATGTGTGGTAATGCAATTAGTGATCTTTTCGAATCAGTGCAGAACAAATATATATGTTTTTTTAAATTAATTTATTTCATTTCGTGGTCTAATTATTAACTTATATACAGGAATAATGTACATAAAGCCGTTTTGTTGTGCGTAATTTTCTTCAGCACATAATTATTATTATGACGTACGTGCGGATAACAAAAATTAAAAATCTCAACTCTCTGCTAAACAAGCGCATTTGCACAAAGAATGCCAGATTTCTAAGTCCACACGTTTACCATAAAGTTGTTAAAATCGGGGACGATCATAACTTAATACGTTTACTTACTATATTACTTAATGTTTCAAAATTAAATTTAGATTGCCTCCCGATCGATTTATGCTTTTATAATTTATTCTATTAGTTTGATTTTTCGCAATCAATCTTCTAGATTTTCACTGCCCTCTTCGAGCAGGTAAATAACATTACAAATCTCTTGTGATCATTTCAATGTTCTAACGAGACGGTTTCTCCCATATTAGAACTTTCCACAATAATCGAACTATATTACGTAAAATGCCACCAATATTATGTAATACTAGCGGTCCCTGCGGACGATGTCCTTCTTTGATAATTTAAAAAAATCCTAGAAAGTCAACCGCAGCGCCACCTACCGGGTCCAATTGTAAATCTAAACCATTCTCGGATCCACTGGAACACGCACACAAAATTACATCAAAATCGGTCCAGCCTTTTAGGAGGAGTTCAGTGACATACACACGTACAGAAGAAATTTATATATAAAGATAAAGTCAAATAACACAAGATTATGAATAAAATATAAAAGACACTACATAGCAGACTGAGATCCAGCCAAAAACTACTTAACAATTATTACTGTCTAAAGCAGATCCTTGTATATATATAAATATATAGGCAATATATTCGCTATACATCTACTACTTGTATACAATATACCAGAGACATGAAGAAGCGGATTTTAAATGGAACTCGTAAGAAAAACACACGATTATTTCTAGAAAAATTAACTGTCTATTTGAATACGGTATCGTTACGTATTTCTACTTCTTATTTCTTTTGCATTTGTTGTCATAAGCGATGGTAATATACGTTACCTTCATGTAACTCAAACAATTAATATAGTGCACACCGAGATAGCGCTCAAGTGGCGAGATTTTTCTTAAACTTATTGAAAACTTAACGTTATATTTTGGTCAGTTTAAATTTGGCCGGTGGAATATCAATCCTGTATCCGCTAGTTCGAACGCCGGTATATGCCAAAGAAATTTGGGTACATTTACCAATTTAAATTAGTAACACTATCGGTTGACGGTGAAGTAAAACCTTCGAAGCGAAACTTTAACCTGAAAAATGTTCCTGTAGTAACTGTGTGTGTGAGAAAATATAGAACTGTTAATTTCTTAGAGTTTAAAATCGCCAATACGTCGAAAGTTGGCGCGGTAATTATGCCAATGCCTATGCTATCTACAGTAGATCTCTTACAGGCTCATGATGATGAAACAAAGTCCTTATATATTATATACCCTATGTATAACCTATACTACTGTACATTAATTGTTTCAAAAAAATCCTCGATTAATTACTAACTAAAACGAATTAATTAAACTAAAATACTATAACTAAATTAAAATTAATTAAAAAAAAATATTTTATTTTATTAATTATTTATTATCATAGGCTATGTATAAAGATATTGTTTCAACATCATAGTCAACCTTACAGAGACCCGCTGCAAGACGATAGGCCTCTTCCTGAAAGAAGAATATATAATAACAATTTTTATAGAGATCCACATATATGACACATTCGTAGACTACAATATTTAAAAGAAAAACTTGTATCACAGAAGCAGTTATTAACCCACTTTAATAATATGAATGTGACAATTTAATATCTATGTAACAAGGTTAATTGTACAAATGTAAGTAATTTAAGAATACTATATGTTGCTCGAGATTTCATTTCGCCAAACATTTATCACATAATACTGATTCAGTTTCAAAGCTGGTTACATCAGACTTGATTACATATACGTGGGGTAAAGTATTCAATAGTTGGCAGCTTAAGGATATTTAGTAATCTCATTAGAAATCTGAGAATACTTGAGATAAAGTATTCAATAGTTGACAGATCAAAAACTTTTAGTAATTTCATTAGAAAACTTAGGGTACATTATGCAATAAAGAACGTCAAGTATGTTTAGTAATTTCATTAGAAAAATAAAAATAGTTGGGATGACGTATTCAATGATTGGCAGTTTACGAACTTTTAGTAATTTCATTAGAAAACTGAGAATAAGCGAGATAAAGTATTCAATAATTGGCAGTTTATGAACTTTTAGTAATTTCATTAGAAAACTGAGAATACTTGGGATAAAGTATTTAATATTTGGCAGTTCAGATACTAGTTAAAATAAATTTCGTGATGATCAGATATACCAACATTCGTATTTATATACAGACTGGAAATAAAAAAAAAAATATTTTATGGCGAAACGATGCCCTTGATCCGCGAGTCCGATTCGCAGTGGCCGACATTTATTTTAACAAGTATGTATATACAAATAATATTATTGTAAAAATTCGTAGCAATATAAAACGACCTACGTTTAATAGCGTGTCCTTATTTTCAAGGGTTCCCGTCAGGTACAATGTGTTTTAAAGATCCGTTCTAAAAGGCACTCGCACATTTTCTTCATCATCTATAACTAAACAGGTTGATTGAAAAAAGTCTTATTCCTCTTTCAAATTTAAGGACATTTCAATTAATCACGTAAGATTTTTTTTTATTTATTTGAGTTAAGTGAAAGTGCCAATAGATGTCAAAAACAGAATTTAAATTTACAAAGTATAAAATTTTAATAATTCAGAGTATTATAGATGTAAAAAGGACAGATATTGACGAGATTTTTATGCAATTGTTTGTTTTTTTCATACTGTCGTTCAAGTTGAACCCTTTTTTACAAGTCTCCAATCGTCATACTTCAAATTATTTGACGAAAATCATTAATAGTACTGAAACTTATACAAATACTGAATTGTTGTCCAATATCGACCACTAGGGTACCAATTGTTTTTTTGAAATTATAAATAAACACCGATTATTACACGCACCGATACAGACAGGATTATATTAGAGTGTATATAATTTTAGTAAAGATCGGTACGTTTTTTGGTCACAAAACTCTTCGTTCATGTTCATTGGCGTTGACACAAACCCTTTATTTTCACTCGAAAACTGCTGTATTTGATCAACTATGTATACTTCTAGGTTCTAGATTAATATTGTTTTTCTCATAAATGTGTTATATAAAGTGTTTATTATAACTTCTTTTTTTCTCGAACTGACTACGCTATTGGTCTATCAAGGCCTTAACGGCTTCACTGGACTACGTCTAATATAACGTTATATCTAAAACTCTACATAACAAACATTTCCAAGCTAGACAAGTGAATGCAGATGTATGTATAACTATCTAGGTAATACTACACGGAATGGAAAGGCGAGCGTTCCAATCATCCGTGCTGTGAACTGATCCCGTTATTGACTTGCAGTTAGGGTGTTAACATTTTACATTATCTTATTTGTTCCTTTTGAAGTAAAAACTTCTTTAGAGACGTTGTGATTTGAAACTCGATGAAACGAAAAAGTGACATTGAAAAGAGACAAATATATACATACATCTGTAGGATTTAACGTGCAAGACTAAAATATAATACAATATGCACTGTTCCTTATATTCACTTATTAATAATTGCTCTGGTCCGAACATTGTACGTGCGTTTGTGTACGCCTAAGTATTACGAAGCCTTAGTAAAAGGCGTGATTGTTGTGACCAGATTTCTTTTTTTTTCATCCAAAATCGGCTGTATGCCTTAAGCGCTCGCCTTAGTAGTTCGATGAAGATGTTAAGGCCTTGCTAAGCCAATAGCATAGTCTGTTCTAGAAAAAAAAATCTATCGCTTTTGGCCTAGCAAGGCCTTAACAGCTTGATCAGACTACTGATGAGATTGGTATATTGTTCAGGTTTCACTTCTACCGTATGTGAACTGCACATATGGTATTATTAGGTTTGAAATGTATTAGTGGTAATAGATTTTTATAATACCCAAGTGGCTAGCTATCATTATTAGGTTGAAAATCTATCACCAATCATTTTTGGATTTGTTCCGATAACTTTATTTCGAAGGCTCTTGACTTAATGCATTACCATTTTAGACTACGTCGTCATTCGTTGTCAGGTGAGATTGTTGTCTAGTGTTAAAACCTATAATGTATAAATAAACAATCACAAACACAAGTTAAAGAAAAAAAGGAAAAAAAAAAAAAAAAAAAAAGAAAAAAAAAAAAAAAAAAAAAAAAAAAAAAAAGAAAAAAAAAAAAGAAAAAAAAAAAAAGGAAAAAAAAAAAAAAAAAAAAAAAAAAAAAAAAAAAAAAAAAAAAAAAAAAAAAAAAAAAAAAAAAGAAAAAAAAAAAAAAAAAAAAGAAAAAAAAAAAAAAAAAAGAGAAAAAAAAAAAAAAAAAAAAAAAAAAAAAAAAAAAAAAAAAAAAAAAAAAAAAAAAAAAAAAAAAAAAAAAAAAAAAAAAAAAGATTATAAAGTAAATTTATATACTATGTATTTCATATCATACTTAAGATTAAATATTCTACACTCAAGGTCCGAGTACTAATAGGTGTTAAAAAACAATGTTGTGAAAGAGCGGAACACGGGCTTCGTGACTACGGTAGTGTTCCGGCCGCAACCGGCCTTGAACTCCTAGACAAATTTACCTAAATCGGTGCACCTGTATACAGATTTCAAGTAACGTTCTAAATTTATTGTTATAGTACAAGGAAATGATACAGTAAAAGCAAGTAGGAAATGTTGGCTTTTATGCTGCCATGATTTATTTTTTATATACGATAATCATATATTTAAATAACAATAACTTAGATGTGGGGTTGATTTTAAACCCCACTGACTGAATATAATGCACTCTATACGTAGTCCTCACCAAACTTTATGACAGCGCTGAACATTGTTGGAAACAACAGAAATTTAGGTATAAATTACATATTATATTATACATATAACGTATAGACAAGTTAAGGATAAATAAATACCAATTTTAGATTACTATAATAAAATATACTTGTGTAATTCACACACGGTAGAAGTGAAACCTTCAGAAGGAAACCGAGGAGAGCGTATGTCTCACTGTTTTTATACCTGAACGCAATTGAGCCACCACTCCCACTCTACCCGACACAGTGTTTACCGCCATCATTTTTCGTCACACAAAAAGGTTACCGATTAAAATTTCAAAAACCTCCCATAAGCTTCACTTCAATAATATCTTAACTTTGTTTTCTATTAAACTCTTGACAATATTATGCGCAGCCCGGACTTACGGCTATGCTTAGAGCGGTCAAAAATATTCACAAAGACTGCACAAGGCTGATTCGCAAAAATAATTCATATCAGAAATCGCTAGACTCCGGCTTCAATGTGGTCACATTCTGTTAATACACCAGGCATAGACAGGTTTTAGTAAAGCGATGAGAGCGCTGTTCTATACACTATCAAAATCGTCTTACTGATAAGTTTAGAGATAAGTTATAGAGAACAGTGAATATTTCAGTTTACATTATGAATGATACAAAATCTGAAAGCGATGTATCTAAATGTCTACTATCGCTTTGCGATTCGAGACGGGTAGTATTCATCGACAATTCAACTAGAAAGTCATAGAATAGCACTGAAAAATATTTTAATTAACTCATAATTTAAATGGAACTGCAGTTTTTTGGTAGAGCAGTTTCAAGGTTAGGCAAATTAACTTTTAATACTGGGGTTTTAGATCATATTCTCGACTGCGTCCAACTTATCTATACAACATTTATCTGAGCGTATTTTTTACTATATTTTTATAAAACAAGAAAATTTTAACAAAAAATAAAATCGTCTTCAAAAATTCTCCAAAAATGCACCAAAATGTCTTTGACCATCGTTAAGTACTTACTTAGTATTGGCTTATCATGAACCTACCAATATCTCAATTACACTACGCTTCTCACCCGATTTTGAAAAGTTACTTGAGGTATATTCGAAATCCAAGGTACAATACTAGTGAAATTGAAATTGGAGTCTCATATGGAAATATTCCCTTTCCCATAAAAGAAGTGTTTTCCAAATCCGTTTACAAATGACGAAGGTCTAAAGAAACGAACATTAAAAAACAATATAACCGAATTGGGGACCTCCTCTTTTGTAAGTCGGTTAAAAGGTGTCGTTTGTCGTTGTCCAGTTCCTAAGCTATCTATAAGCCAATATTGTGATTAGAATTTAACCTTATGTTAAGTTGGAATATCGTGGGAGATGGTAACATGCTGAGCCTTGATGGATTTGCCCCCTTGTAGCTGTCAAAAAAAGCCGAAAGAAGCTTGACAGTAGACGTCCAAGACGAAGATACCAGATGGATTTAGCTCCCTGTTTTTTGTCTCTAACTAGGTATCAAATTATATTCAATATTCAGACAACATCGCTTCAAAATGCTTAGTCTATATTCTATAGTGGACTGTGGATGAATATGTAAAACGAGATTTTTAATCGATATACTGACCCACATTCTGAAGGTGAACGGAACAATATACAATTTAGATGTTCATTTGTTCGTAGTATAAACGTTTTCTCACGACAGTTGCGCAAATGTATTGAGATTACGATTCTAATTGATAAAGTTCTGATGCTGGTATTTATGATGTATGTGGTCGGCTCCTTGCTAGAGTTCAGTTTGTTCGCTTTTACTTGCTTTTATCCGCAGCTTCGTACGCTTAACTTCAACTATCCCTTAGAACTAATATTTTTTCCCCAAGAAAAGTACCGTTTATTAAGTAGTCCTTTCATGTACCCTTTACAACGTGTCTACAAAATTTCTATCTTTATCTTTCTTTCTTTCTATTTGAAATATTAGTTAGGACCAGTTCAGAGGTCATACAAATCTATACTTAATATTATAAAGCTGAATAGTTTGTTTGCGTGAACGCGCTTCTCTCAGGAACTACTGGTCCGATTTGTTGGAAAATTCTTTCAGTGTTAGATAAGTAATTTATCGAGGAAATCTATATATCATCAAGTTAAGGCTAATAGGAGCGGAGCACAAGTGAAGAATGTTTCAACATCTGGTTTCTTTTTTTCCCTTTTGGGAGCTTCTGCTGCATGTTAACGTTAGCTCACAGTAACTATTTCACGCGGACGAAGTCGCAGGCAGCAGATAATATTTTCAGACACATAACTATATCAGACTGAATCACACGAAACTCAAACATGTACCGAAATTAAAGCCACCACCACCTCTCATCTCAATAGAAGAATTACAACGCTACACCACGAGACCTGTCAATAAACTGCAGTTCGTAGTATACGATTAAATACCTTAATAATGAAAGGTGTTTGTTTGTCTTTCAAAAAATAGATTTTACTACCATAATGACAGGTATCAGGGTTTAAGTGATTGAAGAAGGCTCTGTTACTACTGTCTGGGTAATATGGGTAATGCCAAGTCTAATATGAATTCGTGCTTAAACTTCATTATTTATTATACTGAGTATCCTCTTATTAGTAACTTTATTTGTTCGCTATGTTAGTTAAGTTAGGTTGGTACTGCGATTGTAATATCAGAGATAAATTAGCCGTAAATAATTTAGACGTTGCAGGTTCTAGTATCAATAGACATAACTTCGAAATGAAAAAATTATCGAGAATTAATTTGAAATAATTATCAATTACTTACACTGATTGCCATTTCATCACATCAACCTGTAAAGGAGCAACTTCATGGCCATCGGCCTCTTCCAGAGAAGGATGGCATGGACATAATCACCGCGTCAGCCCACTACGTATTGGCGATTTCAAAACTCTGAGAAATCAATGGTTCTATATTTTCCCACATACAGTAGTACTACAAGAACATTTCTCAGGTTCAGGTTCCCCACGATGTTTTCCTTTACTGTCAGCCGAAAGGTTAATTTTAAATAAGTATTAATTACTTGACATCATTGTATTTTTTATTATCCTAAATCCCTGATTAATAATTTGGCCCATAACATATATATATCTTAATATATATATTTCTTGTGTGCGTGTGTATGTGACTGAACTCCTGCCTAAACGATCTGGACCGTTAATTTTTGATGAATATTTTTTGTGTGATTGTTCGGGAAGATTCGAGAATGGTTTAGATTCAAATATAAAAAAAAAGACAAAACAATTGGACCCGGCAGGTGGCGCTGCGATCGATCTAATTTAGGAATTTTCCCATTTTTGTTTTCAAGGCAGGACAACGTCCGCAAAAAATAAAAAAAAAAAAAGAAAAAAAAAAAAAAAAAAAAAAAAAACCGGTCCGCTAGTATATATATATATATGATATTCGTATCATAATTTATTACTTGACGAATATGAAGCAAAACATATACGAATATCAAATAAAATTGCGAACTGAAATCAAAGCGTTCGATCTAATAAAAGGGACCTTGGAGCTGCAAACAAAGACAACTAAGTAATTGTCCAAAATATTAGAGTGTGTTGTAAAAACAGCCTACGTTTTATTTGTACTGCGTCTTTTTAACTCGCAATCTAAACGATTTACTGTTTGCTATTTTCAAACAAAGTCTTCGAGATGATTTCCCAAATATTTGTCTATTGTCATGACATATCCTTATTAGAGTATGCAAATTTTTATGTTCTTGTTAGCTTCTCTTACCGTATCGTCTAATAGATAATGATTCTTTGCCCTAAAATTATAAGACGCTAAGATTAAAGATAAAAGGTAATCAGATAAATTTACCGGAACACATTTATAAAAGCTAGACGAAAGCATTTTATTTCGAGAGTGCAGGAAGAAAGACTAGTACGTTAGGTTTCTTCATCCAGAACTGGAACGATGGGGGGGCTGCCCTCGATGGCGGGAGGCGGCAGGGAGGAATGGTGCATGGCCCGGAGGGGGGCGGGTATCAAGGTAGGACACGTCCGCCAGGTCCGCTAGTAGAATTATAAAATTCGAGGTACTTCATCTAATCCGGAGTCCAAATATTATATTATTAAGCCTTATTACAGCCCTTTTGTGTGCTTAATATTTACAAAGGTGTCACATAAACGAAATAGTTATGATTTGTCCTTTATTCTTCAGTCAGTGTATTTTCTGTTTGGTTACTGTAGGGTAATTTTGGTTATCCTTCGTTAACTCTAAGGCTTAGTTATTCTACTATCAGATTCAATTAAATTTTCTTGCTTTCTGTAATTTCATCGATTCACGTGCATTAGTAATAATAAATAAATGCAACTTTAGACTAAACAATCATTATCAGAATAATTATAGGGGCATAAATAAATACATGTGCGCAAATTTTGTACTACTGTTACTACTTATACGAAAGGAAGTTATTATTTTTGAAAATATAAACAATATTTAGAACAATCTAGAATTACCTATTAACAACACGAATAAGTTCTTAGTAACAGATAAGACAACGTGGTGACTCATCGACACGTGGGATCAAAACCTTACAACTCTTAGTATTATAAACAAACAAATAAACTCTATAAATAGTACGTCTTGAAATTAAACGTTTTTTTTTTATTTTATAAAGTAAGTTTCAACAGTTTCCTAGTGGTTTCTACCCGGCTTTTCTATTACAAAATAAGTGCACAGTACTATGGATAGCAGTTCTATTCAGGACATCGAAGGCAGTATAAATAGGGACATAAGAAAAAAGGAAGATGAATGCAACAACATAGTAATTACTATACTATAACAATATTGTGTCTATTCTACTTTTAGCTCTTTGTGTACGGACAGTTAATTGTCCACAGATGTGACAAAATCTATAAATATAACAAGAATGTAAATCTAACGAGTCTGTACTTTTTCGATTTTCGTGAAAAAACTTGTTACAGGTGTCTAGGAATAAGTAATAGAATACATTTCAATCATTTTTAGACATGTCTGTCTGTCTGTCTGTTTGTATGAACACGCGTCACGGCTAAAGTACTAAGTTCAAAAGAAAATCATAAAGCATATCCTCGAGAGTAACTTAGTCTTTGTTTCATTAAAATCGCTCTACTCTACCAAAAGCTATTGCAATTTGAATGACGGTTCGAATGAAGTACGAGAGAAAGTAAATAAATAAACGGAATTAATATATTCAGATGATTTTGTTAGTCACTATTTTTTTACATTAGATTCCACGCGGACGGACTATAATAATATTAAGCCTGTTCTACTTTTGGCTCTTTGTGTACGGACAGTTAATTGTCCACAGATGTGACAAGACGATCACTTGTTTTGAACCCAAAGCTGGTATTTGCCAAAAATACTTTAAAATGAAAGATAACAAAAATGGGTACATTAACATTTTATTAAAATGAAATGGATGAGACTTGCAATAAAACCTGCTTCTTACAACCGATTTGATATCTTCAAATCGTAACAATGTTTCGTAAAATATCATCAATCCATTGATTATGAAGCAAGACAAATGATTCCATTTAATTTACAATCGTTTGATTCCGCACGTTCATATAAAATATTTTTAATTGTCTGACTTTACGATTCATTATCATGATTTATTATTGTTATTATCAAATGATAGCAACGTATATATATTTTTAGGTCATGTTTTGTTACACATTCTTATTATATAACGACCTAACAGCTGCTTTAGCTACCTTGAAAATAAACAATATATTATCCTTTCTTTTCAAGTCGGT
This sequence comes from Antheraea yamamai, assembly GCA_036509395.1. NCBI lineage: Eukaryota > Metazoa > Arthropoda > Insecta > Lepidoptera > Saturniidae > Antheraea > Antheraea yamamai. Next base: position 18,635,014 of record AP028432.1, read on the forward strand.
TACAGTTCCACTAGTGACCGCAGGATTTCTTACGTTGTTAACATTATAAGATAACACTTCTGATGTAACATACAATTTGTTGTATTATGTTGATAGATAATCAAATATGTTATATGATATATGTTTAGAAATATAACACAAAAAACATATTGTGTAAGAATGCTTCAATATTTACATAATAATATCATTTAAAGAGGATTATATGTTTTATTACTATAATCCGATTGATTTAAGACAGTGTTGTTGGTTTAACATTTTGATATAGTAGAATTATATCTTGCTAAATTTTTCTTACGGTTTGGGTCGCGATAATGTACATTTCACGATGATCGGTTAAGCAATTAAGGCTCGAAAACGTAACAAATAAATTGACATACGTATTCATATTATTAGTAAGAATATGTTTCCAGCATCAAACGGTTATGATGTCCGTATTTTAAATGATAACTATAATCTAGAGACATCAGAATATTGCTTCAAACAGATGCTTAGAATAATTAGAAGTCTTTAAAAGGTTGCCACCCCTGAAAAGCTTAAAACGGTGCCTACATGTTGCCAACCACGCCAATCGAACCGGAAAACGGCAGTGCGCACACTGTTAAATGTTTCTGTTTTTTCATTTGTTCTTTTGTTACGGATAGAGTTATTAATAACTAGCAACCTCTTGCAACTTTATATCTTTATAAATAATTACACTATATTTACTTTAACATCTTATACATTAGCTCTCAGATTTCGAACTTACTTGACACTTATCATTTTAGTTGTCACTTTAAGCTAGTGCTTTAGATTTAAAATAGCTCTAATAAAAGCAATTTCGTTGTCAAATCCTTTACAAATCCCTTTTCCAAAAATACATGTCAAAATCAATAGGTCTTCGTCATTCTATTTTGGTCAATTTAACTTTTTTAACTACCGCTTTACGACTAAAATAGATCTAATAAGAGCAATTCCGTTATCAATCCTTTACAAATTCCCTTTCCAAAAATGGATGCCAAAATCAATACGTCTTTTTCTAGCTCCTGTTTGGACTATAAAGTATAAAGGACTTCCTCAATATATGGGCTCTCTATCGCTGAAAGAGTTTTACAAATCGGACCGGTAGTTCTTGAGATTAGCGCGTTCAACCAAACAAACAAACTCTTCGGCTTTATAATATTACTATAGATAAGCGTACAGATATCCTATTGTATGTCACTTATTCTCTATTAGAATTAAGTTAGTACTAGCCTTTATTAGCTCCGTTCGTGTTAATTTGGATTTAATTTCTCCTTCGAAAACGGTAGCTTTTCAATGGAAGAAAAGTAACCCACGTGTTTTTCTGTACCTCTGACAATTTCTATTGCATGTTGCATACAATAAATTGCATGATGATCAGCTTAGTAGTTAAGGTGTAATTAACACAAACTCACATTATTTTTTTTCTCAAACTGACTACGCTATTGCCCTAGCAAGGCCTTAACAGCTTCATCGGACTACAGTCACAGACTACAGTCGTTCACATTGCATTTACAATAATAGTACGAATTAGTTGGACCCTCGGCTTCTCTCGGGTTGACGTAAATTTATCCGTACCCTTTGGGAATACTACATTATTCCTAAATAAAAGGTTCCTTTTTCTCTTACCCTGACAATGTGTTTTGCAAAAGCGTAACAAATACACAAACATAAAAACAAACAATTAGAATAGGGTTAGGATAAAAGGTAAAGAATCATTGTCAGTTTGACAATAATTTATGTGACGCTTTTATTTCCCAAGACAAATAACTTATTTATGGGCATAAATAAGTTTTTTTTTTTTACATTTTAATTCTGGGGCAAACTATAGAGTAATATACACCTATAATAGGAATAAGATGTAGTCAAAAAATTAAGTAGTCCGGTGAAGCTGTTAAGACCTTGCTAGCGTCAATAGCGTAGTCAGTGTTAGAAAAAAAAAAGTCAAAAAATTACATTTACCTCTAAAACTTATAAAAAACATAATAGCACATACCGCTGCATATTTATTATAATAAAATTGACTTTTAACAATTCTCAGTAAAAGTTATTACAACCAATAACATACCCTTTACTAAGGCTATTAACTTTCAGGAAGTTCAAACCAAACAAATTACGATTTCATTAGAAAAAGGTAAATTATATTCAGTTAGTCATATTTACATTCATAAATTATGTTTGCATGATCGACTGTGAGTCGTTATTTATTGTTAATTTTAATATTTATTGTCATAACAAAGCGGTTAAATATTTGAAGGAGTTAGTATAGTATGGAAACGAATGCTTGTATTAATAAGTACTTTATTTTTATATCACCGGAAGCAAACGAACAGGTGGGTCACCGTAAGCCGTAAGCGTACCGTAAGCGATCACCACAGTCCATAGACGCTTGCAACACCAGGGTAGTTGCAAGTGCGTTGTCAGGCTGTGTTTGGGGGAAAGGGTGAAGGGGAGGGGAGTTGGGCTTCCGGCGCTCACACTGACCGAATGAAGCGCATTAATGGCAAGCACTGTTACTTCACGTCAGTGTTTCTGTGGGTCGGGTGGTACTACCCCGGGCGAGCCGACCCGTTCATGCTGAAACCAATAACAGCTTTAGCGTAGCTCTACCACCTACTGAATTAATACTGAATATTCAATTAATACCTTCAAAAAGTTGATATTTATAATTATTCTTTATCGCGTAACGTCTAAATCTACATATACAGTAAGAATGTAAATCTAACATGTCTGTACTTTTTCGATTTTTGTGACAGAAATTGTTGCAGGTGTCTTGGAATAAAATATAATAAAATACATTTTATTCATTTTTAGAAATGTCTGTCTATCACTGTCTGTCTATTTGAAAACGCATCGCTGCTAAAGTACTGCGTGCACGATAATACCTCATAAAAAGTAAATAAGCAAATGGAATTAATACATTCAGATGATTTTATTAATAACTGTTTTTTTTACATTAGGTGCCACACGGACGAAGTCGCGAGCACTGCTAATTCGCTATAGAAAAGCGTAATTATATTTACCTTAGATGACACATTGAAAATTTCTCTATCTGTTAATAAAAGCCTCATCAAAATCGGCCCAACCGTTTTGGAGATAAACCGTGCAAATAAAAGATACCATATATTAAATGTCCAGATTAATCGTCATTCAACCATTACGATTGAACCAAAAAAATATATTATAGGCACTAATAACTTATAATTCAACACGTCGTAATGCATTATGATTCAAGTGAATGTATCCGAGGTTAAACACGAAAAAAAGGTTAATATTAACTTATTTTAAATCCGTCTGATTAATTCATTCGTTGCCGTTTAAAAAGAGACTGGTTCCGGAATTGAATGTCCGTATAAAAAACTAGAGTTTACGTTTAATGTACATTAAAATAACTCTTGTTATCGCATTTTATACATGAGAAAATAAACGGTGAACTATAACTCGAGGGCATTGTTATAAATTATATTAATGTATCTAATTATAAAAGAAATAAAATAATAATTATTGCTAATCAAAACGGAAACCTTGCGTCGCAGGCAAGTTTGCGAGTGTGCATAATTGAGGTGTACTCATTAGAGCATTAAATAATGTCTTTTAGTGTATACATTTTTATCACGGGAGAGAATGAGATAGATATCGCTGTTTATAGCGTTATGTATTTTTATTACTACCCGAATATGCAGTAGACCAGAAATATCTATCGACTCTATGTGTGTTTATTTTCATAGTGCGCTTCGTAACCCAAAACGATTTGATCGATCATACATGATGGGTTAAAAGTTACGCCTTAACTTTGAGAGGGACATCTAAATACTTATATAAAAATCAAGTGTCACGATGTTCGTCTACGATGAACTCCGAAACTACCAAGCCGAAGGCCAAATCGAGTAGGTGGTAGAGTTACGCTGAAACTATTACTGGTGTCAGCATGAATGGGTCGGCTCTCCCGGGGTAGTACCACCCTCTTACAGAAAACCGACGTGAATTAACAGTGCTTGCATTGTTGCGTTTCGATCGGTCAGTGAGAGCGCAGGAGACCCACCTCCCCCATTCTCCCCTTCCCCAAACACTTAACGAACATCTTTAGAGATGTTGAACGATTTTTGGTAGGGAAAAAACTTATGGATTCGCGTCACTGATGAACTCGACATGCTCGTGACGTATTACACTTGTGTCAGACTAACGTCGCGTAGTATAGCGGCCTGTGTAATTATATATTATATTGAGCTTGTGCAAACCATAATATGTTTGATTAATTAAGAAACTGTATAAATATATATATATATATATATATATATATATATATATATATATATATTTATACAGTTTCTTACAGTTTCTTAATTAATCAAACATATTATGGTTTGCACAAGCTCAATATAATATATAATTGAAAACTCAAAAACAATGAGATAACTGTGTTCTTTTTAGAATGTTTAAACCAACAGCACTCTGAATTATTTAAATTTCATAATTTGGAAATTGAACTTATAAACATTTGTCTGGTTTTCACATCTATTGGCACTCCGATCAATAATTATATATATATCTGTCGGCTGTTCCTATGATTGCCTCGTTTTTTTTTTTGTAGTATAATTTAAACAATATCACATAGTCAATTGAAAGACTCCAAAAAATCTATTTACATGAATCACAATCGTCCATTGTCATGTCATAAAACAAATAGCGGGACAAAAGTCTACACAATGAGAATAGGTGATTTGTATTCGAAACGAGTTTTTTCATAAATAATTGATTTTAGCATTCCTTATTTTATGTATTTAACACTAGCCGGTGTTCGCGACTTCGTCCCTGTACCTAATCGGGGGGCACGGCAGTGCCCCCGCCAAATCGAGCAAAAAAGCGGCACGGTCGGACTATCCTTTTCTCGAAGCAATTCAGGCCATTTTCGACCCCATATAACTCCGTTATAGATAAAACTAGAAGCCTAATTTTCATTAACCAAGCAGGCATTGTATGAACACGGTATATTTAAAATTTCATTCAATTTGAACCAGTAGTTTAATAATTATGACTAGTCAAAATCTCTTAATTTTGTCGCTCACTCACTGACCGATCATCAAAACTCTAAGGCACTTCTAGGAGACATAGGAGCTTCAAATTTAGAATACAATTAGTGTTTAGAGTACAAATCAAGGAACAACTAAAATATTTTGTAAATTGCAGATAATGAAAGTCAATAGTAGGCAATGTATTTTATTTAAAACATTAAGGATTTTTAATATTGAATGGGACCCTATAAGATGTTGTTAAGTTAGCTAATTACGTAAAACTTAAGACAAAAGGACCCTTAAGTAGGGACTTAATAAAGTAACCGACTTGATATTACATGAATCTCACAACTTTTTACGGTAGAAGAACTGAGTTGCGAGACTTAGTTTTTTTTTTACAAGTTTAGTTTTTGTTAATGGTTTTATTGTTTCAAGGGAAGTTTGTTATAATATCTGAATTCGTGCGTCGTTTGTATTTTTTGAAGTTATATTTCTTTTGGCACGTTCAGGAAAGATGACTAACTGAATTTTTAGAATTCGCGCACTTACCAACATCTAAAAGCGACACCATGAAGGTAAGGTCCGTAATTATCTGTTAAGTTTTCGTGACAACTGATAACTATTAAAGGGTAACAAAAAGATGTTATTTCGGCAAAAACGCCTTGTTGACCACATATTGTTAACTCAATAACTTGGGGTACAATTAGCTCCTCCATGGTTATTTTCACAAGTCTTGTTTTCTGTGTTTTGGCAATCTTATAGGTTAAACTTTATAGTTAACTACCTTTTGCACGTGGTTTCGCTCCCATTAGTAAAGATCTGACCTGTCATTCGAGAACAATTTTTATATATAAATTTCTTCTGTACGTGTGTATGTCACTGGACTCCTCCTAAACGTCTGGACCGACTTTGAGTAAATTTTGTGTGCGTGTTCCAGTGGATCTGAGAATGGTTTAGATGCACAATTGGACCCGGTAGGTGGCGCTATAGTTAGCTTTTAGGATTTTTTAAATTATCAAGTCAGGACAACGTCCGCCGGGCCCGCTAGTACTTTATAAAATAATAGATCAAAAATGAACGTGGGCGAACGAACATTTAAAATAAATAAATGATACTAAACAAATCAATTACAATGTATTTTCAAAGTGTAACATAATGACTCAATTAACAATATACTGTATGAAAAATCTAAGTCAATTATTATATTAAAGCTGATTGCAAAAGTCAAGTAACTAATAGCTGAGGTAGGCCGCATACCGGAAGATAGGTCGTCAGACGTCCGGCGAGCGTGGCGCAATCATTCCTCACTATAACTCCACTACCTACTCGGTAAATCATTTGCAAATATGAACAAAGACTAACAAAGACCAATTTTGAATCAGAACGGAGGTTCCCTTACTTTTATTTTAGGTAGCTCTAGTGTTTAAGCTCTGATAGAGAATTCGGGCAATTATATGAGATCAATTTTGAAGCGATGCAGCATTGGCTCAGTGGCAGCGTGTTCAGAACTTTATGTTCGTCAACGCATATTCAAATCCTTAAAAAAGTCGGAACTTACGATGAAGAATAACATAGCATGTTGGAAGGGATTTTCCAAATAATTGTCTTGCTAAATGCGTTAGTACTTACGTTGAAAATTTGTCTCCAAACAACTACAAATGTATTCAGCCAATTGGCCTTGAGAGCGTGTCCTTCTCCAGGTTTAACGCTAAAGCTGTATAGAATAAAATAATTGTAAACTTTATCTGCAATTCAAGGCAAAGAAATTTATGAAATTCAGTTTATATTTTTACCAAGTTATACATTAGTGTATGACCACAATTTGACCTACTTTTTAATGACGATTATATGGTAACAGCCTCGAGGACAAGCTTTTAAATACCTCTATGACAACAAGATTAATTAGAAAACACTCTGTAACCAATTTCATTGTTGTATTCTTCTTTGGCAAACACTCGCACTTATTATAGTACAGTCACATTAATGAACACACCATCCAAGTGTGCCCTATCGTTACGACTTCGTAAGTTCTTGTAAGGAGCTGATACATAGTTTTCGTCAGACAATATTTCATTTTTCGTAATCACTAGGCGCGTAGTTAATATTGTATCAGCCAAGTTACGTTGCGACGTGTGTACCCACTAACTAAAATTCTTAATAAGAGATTTGACATGAATTATGAACGAAAGTATAGAAGTAAGGATAGTATCACTAATGACTCGTAGGCTTCATGACATGAACTATGAACGAAAGTATAGAAGTAAGGATACTGTCACTAATGAGTCGTAGGCTACATGACATGAACTATGAACGAAAGTATAGAAGTAAGGAGTCACTAATGACTCGTAGGCTACATGACATGAACTATGAAAGAAAGTATAGAATCAAGGATAGTGCCCCTAATGATACGTAGCCACATGACATGAACTATGAATGAAAGTATAGAAGCAAGGATAATGCCCCTAATGACTCGTAGCCACATGACATGAACTATGAACGAAAGTATAGAAGCAAGGATAGTGCCCCTAATGACTCGTAGCCACATGACATGAACTATGAACGAAAGTATAGAAGCAAGGATAGTGCCCCTAATGACTCGTAGGCCACATGGCATGAACTATGAACGAAAGTATAGAAGTAAGGATAGTGTCACTAATTTAAACTTGTAGGCTACACTCTGTGAAAAACTCTCCCAAAAATAATATATCGAGTCCGTTCATACTAGCTACCGGAAAGTAAATATGTAATGTATGATAATCTAATAATACTTGAATGTATGCCCGTAAAAACTTTGAAAAACTGGATTTTGTAAAAGACCGGCATGATCTAACTACTAGAAACTAAGATAAACTGGTCGTCCCATGTTTCAGATTCTGTAAAACTATTAACAGCTTTTTAGGTAATAGTCTTTTTTTTCGATCTGACTACGCTATTGACCTTTTTTTTATTAGCAAGGCCTTAACACTACTAAGGTGAGCACTTACGGCACTCAGCCGATTTTATTTGACAACTAGCTCAAGGGTGCACGGCACACCTCGGCTTGGGCTGTTGCCTGATACATGCAATTCACGAAGGGTAACCGTTTAAGGAACATAATTGAATGTATACTTTATGGTAGGATACCGTAATTATGTCCATACTATGTGTGACACACGTTATAGTGGCATACTTAAACGGGCGAAGTCTCTAGTCGGTGGTCGCTATTATTTTTATAGTGTTTTTTGTAGTGTTACAATAAAAAAGATATCCAAATTTGTGGTTTTTATTCATTTTTAAATGCAGTCAAACCACCTGACCGACAACATAACACATTATAAACTACGTATATAGTGTCGCAACTGCATCCGGCCCCTGGCATGTCCTTCATTCATACTTTTACTGCGTCGTATCGTATCGCCCGAGATTTGTGAATAAGCTGCGTGCACGGTACACTCGCGGACATAATTGTTTACGCGCAAATAGTTTATTCTAGTCACGCACGCTGTTATTATTTCCTCATTCATTATGCGAAAAACTGAGGTGTGGAATTCGCTCCCTACATCTGTCTTCGTGATGTCGTGAAACATCAACTACAATAAATATAATACAGCAAAGATCTAAACACAATTGATTATATTGATTATATTTCAAGACTTTTACAAATTTTTATTTTTATTGATTGTTTTTTTAATACAATCTCATCCAGGGTTAGTGGGCGATTTGGCTTGAGATGGTAAACACATCATGGGGATGCTCATGTATTACGTATGTAGAATTTTAGTTATTTTTGACTAGTTACTTCTCCTTGTCAGCAAAACTGAGTAGAGCACTTACCTACTTCCTCCTAAAATAACGTGGGCATAATTATAATTTGTATAAAACCTTTCGCAAGATTCATCAGATATAACAAAAAAAAAAAAACAAAAAAGAAAAAAAATCAAACCAGAAATACTTTACTGAATTTAGACCCTAAGGATGCACATATGAACGTCAGAACTACCATCGCGGTATCGGTTCGAACAAACAACCCAGTCATCATGGAGAACCGGAAACAAACTCGATCCGGTTTATCGTTCCAACATATATGTATAAAATTTAGAATACATTACACGTCAAAATCGTTTTTAGTGGATGCACAGAGAGGTGTCAATTCCAGACGTCACCATCGTTCATCATAAGGGAATAGAAGCCATTAAGACATATTGGTCTGTATGTTTTAAAAAGTAATCCCCCAATCCTGTCTCTTATGCTTGTTTAATATTTGGACAGCCCCTAAGCCTAGAAGATTGACCCACAATTCAATAGAATACGCCTAGAAGTGGTTTGATTTGCATCTGGAAATTGCTAATTAGCCAGTTGGGCGTTAAAAATATTTCTAGGCATTACATAACTCAACATCATTGTAGAATTTCAACCTACGTCAATCGACGCAGTATCCAAAAAATTTAAATATATTTTCTTATGGTACGATTTAACACCAATTTTATTTAATAATTATATATTTTATTGTACTAAACTGTACAATGAATTACTATAAACATCCTGTATTCAATAAAAAAGTGTGTTCATTAGGTTACACGAAACTATATTATGCGTGCAAGACTAAGGTCACGTATGAACCTACTGTATCTTATTATTTAGAGCCATAATCTTAGAGGAAATGTGACGTGAACATGTGAAAATCAATGTGGCTTATATTACAAGGAAAAAAAAAGAGTTTTCCGCTAAAATAAAATGAAGAAGATGTTATAGCATTGAATTATGGTAACATTATGCAGTCATCGGATTAACTGCAATCTCCAGATTAAATACATAACATCCACGATTTTGTTTCGAGTAGCTGAACTCAGTAGCCAGTCTTATTTTTAACTAGCTGTGACCGCAGCTCCGCACGCGTTTTTTTTTTAAATTGTAGTAAAGAAATATAACATTGTGAGACCATCTACAATTATAGAAATGCTCTTTAAAAACAATTGTAAGTACGACACGCACACCACTTACAGTAACGTATACATTGGATATATAAATACTAACAGTGTATTAAATGAGGTTTATCATCAGCAACGTATTTGAAACCGTAACCCACCATATAACAACTATGTCAGTGCTCACTTACATTCTATAAGGAACTAATGAAAAAATGACTTAAATATAGATAATGATATAATATGCCCATATTGTCAATAAGTAATACGTTTATGGTCTAATATCTTATTAGAAAAACCCTTTCTATCTTCAAAATTACTATTAATAATTATAATGTTGAATTGTAAACAAGGAATGAGCTAACGTCTTGAAATCTTTCATAAATATAAATCAAGATAGAAAGCTTTATCTATCTAAGCAGTTTTTAATATTTGACAATTTTAATAGTGCTCATTGAACTCGATACAATATTCTTATATGTTACTAGGGTTACAGAGTTATGTAGACGAAAGCGCGGTAAATAAAACAGAATGGCCGTCAAAATGACCAAAACGACAATATAATTCAAATTACATACATAGATACAGATATATGAATTTCAATTATATTTGTTCTTGGAGTCCAGTATAACGAATATCTTACGCACATGTTTACAGTGAACAACATATTTTTGCTAAATTTTATGCGTGGTCCCGGGTAACAGTTAGTTTAAAATAGAATAACCTAAATTACTTCCAATAAAATCAGCTATCTGCCAGTGAAAGCCCCGTGTAAATCGGTTCAACCGTTTTGGAGATAGCACTGCGCGTAAAACCACGGTTAACAGCTAGTATAAATTAAAATCGACTAAATTACTTGTTATGGTGTCCGCTACCTGCCGGTGAAAGTCCCGTGCAAATGGATGTAACCGTTTTTGAGATAGCATTGCGGATAAAGCCACGGTTAATGGCTAGTCTAAAATAGAATAACCTAAATTACTTGTTATAAGGTCAGCTATCTGCCAGTAAACGTCCCGTGAAAATCGTTAGCACCGTTTTGAAGATAGCACTGCGGGCAAAGCCACGGTTAACAGTTAGTCTAAATTAAAATAGACTAAATTACTTTTTGTAATGCCCGCTATCTGCCGGTGACAGTCCCGTAAAAATCGATTGAACCGTTTTGGAGATAGCACTACGGACGAAGCCGCGATCTACAGCTAGTCTAATTTAGAGTAGCCTAAGTAACCCGCTGTAGTTTTAGCTATCTGCCATTAAAATTCGCGTCAAAATCGGTCCAGCCGTTTCGGAGATTACGTTTGTTCAGAAACAGACAGACATACCGACAAAAATTTTAAAAATTGCATTTTTGTTATCAATAGCGTGTATACTTTCATATCCAATCAGTATTTTTTTTATTTTGATATTACATACAGACACTTCATTTTTATTATATACTAGCTGACCCGTGCAACTTCGTCTGCACCAAATCGGTTATCACTGATGCCAATTGTATTTTTAAACGCGAAAGAATTTAATATAGCTAAAACCTTATTGCAGCCACACCATCGGTTTCCAATTGTGAATCCAAACTATCAAGGGACTCAATCAAACATATACTCAGATGGTATGTGAGAAATCTTTTAAAATAAGCCTACAACCCGTTCGTAGCAACCAACATATATTGGTGGTAATGTGAGAAAAAGCTTTAAGGGTCTATGGACCCCCCAGTTTCTAACGAAGTTCCTTTCCCTTTTTTGTAGACGTTTACTATACAGTCAGTAGAGTTTACATTATAAAATATCAGGTTGATAGAGTTAAATTATAAATTAAACGATAAAATGTATTCATAAAATAAAATAATGATGAATGAAACACTGAATAATATCATAACTATTTTCAACTTGTATTAAAACTTTTTCACACTCCATTGTATTGAAGAAAAATATAAATATTAAAAAGATATGAGCACGACGCGTCAAATGTCAGTTGCCTGTAACTATTTGTTTAAGAGCTAGCAACGGTTTCGAAAAAGAAAATAAGCCAGTTTTTATATATCTTTATGTTCTTCCGAACAGAGTGCGCCTGGCTGCCGGTAAACGTTGCGTTTATTAGTGCATATCGCACCTTTACAGGCAAAAATATTGATTTTTATATATTATTTTTTGAATGTTTTGTTTTTTACTAACTTTGAAACGCTACTAAAACATGAAATTATCATTGCCAGACATTTTTGTTATTAACAATAATGTGCCCGATGCTATTTTTTTTGTAAATAAAATAAAGTATGTCCAAACCATGTTAAGATAGCTGTAATTTTAATATTATTATTATTTATTTTTTAATGAAGGCTTAGTCGCCTTCTCGGCTATATCGCCTAAGTGTCATACAACTATATAACAATAAGAATGACAATAAACTTAACAATAGCTTATATTAATTTTGTACAATTCTTTAGCATCTTTCGAAATGGGGTCAGACAATAACGAATTGTACAAACCAGTGTGGAACGAACCAGAAGCATTAAGCCAAGATTTAATATCTTCGCTTCGAACACATTCTGCCAGGATGTGGTGCACATCATCGATGAGCTCACAACTCTGGCAGAGTGGTGATAGTACTTTACGCATCAGGTAGGCGAACTTTTTACATGGGATGTGTCCTGAGAGTAATCTCATTCCTGTGATTGCTTCCCGACGGCAAATCGTACTGTCATCAATCCATGGTGACCTTAAGGGGCGTGGCTGAATCGTTCTGTACCATATTCGTTTTGTTTTAGAACGCTCATTAAAGTATTCCTTCCAATGCGAGTAACAGCTATTTTTAAATACTGAGCATACATCCAAGTAAGTTGGTAAAATATTAATAGGAGCACCTTAGGAGGATCCTTCTCTAGCTAAAAGATCAGCTCTTTTATTCCCAGGTATGCCTATATGAGAAGAGATCCATTGTAAAACAATTACTTTGTTCTTTGCTTTGAAATCTAGTAATTGCTTCAAAATAGTGTTTGTAGGCTATCGGTATTCCTCGAAAAGTCGAGGTACATCGCGCTACGTGTTGAAGAACACTTTTTGAACCGGATAAAATAACAATCTTAATGGACTCAGTTGATTGTGCAAATGATAAGCCCTCTGCAATTGCTATTAATTCAGTGTGCATAATTGAAATATTTTCATCAATTTGAAATTTCATAAAAGTTTTGGAATTTGACTCAAAAAATGCGGCTCCTAAATAATTACCAGCTTTAGGTCCGTCAGTATATATTTTAACAAAATTTTGATAATGTTTATTTATATATTAAAGACAAATATCTTTTATTTTAACAACATCATATTGACGCTTCGGCTTCCAAATACCATCTACATTTATTTTAATTATATTGTGCAAATCAATGTTATCGACCCAGGTGTGTAAAGTGAACATTTCATGTTTTATACTTGTTTGACTTGGAGTATTTTTATATTGAGAAAAAATAGTGGTCTTTTTCTTTTACGCCAATAAAGTCATTGGAAAGAGGTGGACAGTTCTTTGATACATTAGTTAGTTCGTTCTTTTCGAATGACTTAAATTTAAATAGAATTTTGCTAGCTTAATATTGTCTCCTAAGATGTAACGGACATATGCTCAATTCGCTTTCCATAACATGGATTGGAGTACTTTTAATGAAACCCCCGATAATTCTTATGGCCTGGTTTTGGACTTTTTCAAGTTTATAGAGGTTAACCTGAGCACTACTATCATAAAGAAAGCTGGCATAGTCAATTCGACTGCGTGTAATATTGAAGTATAAACGAACTAAGTGTTATGGATGAACACCCCAATTAAAATCGGCTAATGCTTTGAAAACGTTTAGAAACTTAGAGCTAGATACTGCAACTGCATTGATATCTTTACCCCATTTTATGTATGATAAAGATAGCGATAATTGTGGAAGCGCCTGTTATAGACGCATGTATTCAAGATGACGTCAGTCTCGAGTCATATGTCTACGTTTATCGTTGTTTTTCTTTGTTTACTTTTTGGTTAATAAAATGAAATATGTTCGTTGCAATGGAAAAAATAAAATGGTTTGAAATGAATTATTTTATATATAAAGAATATCATCGAGCACATTATTGTCAATAACAAAATTGTCTGGCAATGATAAATTCATGTTTTTAATAGCGTTTAAAAGTTACTGAAAAAAATGTTCCTTAAATTATTTATAACCCAAAATTTTAACCTGTAAAGGTGTGATGCGCATTAAAAAACACAACGTTAACCGCTACCAGGTATTCTGAATTCTGTTTGGAAGGGCATAATATAATCTTTCCATTTTAAAGAACCAGCTTTTTCTAAAATTCTCGTTCTTCCAACATTGCTGGTCTTGTACTAAGGTGTCGCAAAAAAGTCTAGTTACAT
>AP028432.1:18649620-18796474 GCA_036509395.1 Antheraea yamamai
ATATAGATTTTAATATATCGTAATCTAAGGCCTGTATGATTTAGTCACACTATCTTTTATTTTCTTACTTCTCGGGATCAACGCCAGCGTATATATATTCAGTTTGTAGAGGTTGATTGTAGTATTGTATTTTATGTATTGTATTTGTATTGTAGTGTATTGTAGAGTTGATTACACATCGATAGATGGTCACCATTCTTTCTTAATTATACCGTACTTGCCATTAGGTATAATGCAGCCATTTTATCGTGCTTTATTAAGAATTTCTTGGTAAGACTCTCGTCTGTACATAAAAAGAAAATAGTAAAAAGAGATCATACATCTCAGTACACGCGACAGAAATCTTTTAAATAATAGTCTGCCTTGTCTTCTTTACGTCGCTGTTGCCCGCGTACACTTGTTGCAATCTATCACGTTCATCTATCTCTCTCGGTCTATAAATTTTCTATATTTTCCTCTTTCTACCCAGTTCTCTATTTTCTGTCCTTATTGCGTTTGAAACGATTAGTTGCAAAACGTTACAGTAGATTTCCACAATAGAATTATATAGTAACTAGCGGGCCGGGCGGACGTTGTCCTGCCTTGATAATAGAAAAAAATCTAAAATTCAACCGCAGCGCCACCTAACGGGTCCAATTGAATCTAAACTATTCTCGGATCCACTGGAACACGCACACAAAATTTCATCAAAATCGGGCCAGCCGTTTAGGAGGAGTTCAGTGACATACACACGCACAGAAGAAATTTATATATAAAGATTATGCGCATATTTTTGTAGGAATTTCAAATTAATTTTATAACAAATATATTAGAGACTAGCTGATACTCACGACTTCATGATACGAATATATTTTATGTTCAAAGGATATAAGCACTACACCAGTTGCCCCACTTTTCCACGACAAGAAAACACATATTGCTGAACGAGCTTAAAGAAAATCATGGCTTTTTGATACCTTCAAAAAAAACAGTGATTAATAAAGTCATCTGAATGTATTAAGTCCATATATTTATCTACTTTTCTCTTATACTTACGCCACGTTGTCATTAAAATTACAATAACTTTTGATACAGTCGACCGATCTTAATGAAACAAAGACTAAGTTATTCCCGACATGCTTTATGAATATGATTACGTAGTTTTAATATGAACCCAGTACTTTAGCAGCGATGCGTGTTCATACAAACATACAGACAGAAAGACAGACATTTCTAAAAATGATTGAAATGTATTCTATTACTTATTCCTAGACACCTGCAACAATTTTTTTCACAGAAATCGAAAAAGTACAGACACGTTAGATTTACATTCTTGTTATATGTAAAGAAGATATAGATGAAGCTACCGTGACTATTATTTTTTATGATAACCAAGTGTCTAAAAAGTAAAATGGCAAAAATTGAAATGTATTCCGTATTTATTGAGTGATGCGCGCAGAACGACAAACATCTAACATTTTATGTATATATATTCTCATATTATAATACTAAGTCATAAATTCATGTGACAGAATAAATTATATTTATACAGTATATTCACGTAAATGTTACTTGATGAAGTCATGTAATCGTTTGTCAGTAATTGTCACGCCTTTTAAAGACACGCTCGGTTCTTTAATGTCAGGTTATTTTTTATTAATTCTTGCATAATTTATATTTATTATATGAGTGGAATAACCGTCTTCAGTTAAAATATCAAACAGTCCTTATTTGGATTCATAATTATGCTGTCTAGAAAATTCTTGTCTGTTAGAAATAGAAATTGTCTGCCATCCCGATATATTCTTGATATTATAATATGTACGTCTGCAAAAAGTTAGATAAAGTGGATTTAGTAAAAAAAAAGGTCGTATTAAAAAATATGATTTTACAATAAATCATAGGTCAGACTTGCGAAAATACCGCGAGACGGCCGCGACAGCGGTCGGCGAGCGCGGTGCATTAAAACACAAGTACCAATTCTTCATACAAAGAAGTGAGTAAAACAGATGCTTAAAAATATTTACAGCGTTAATAGATTGATAGAGAAGATTTGGTCTCATTTTTTTCAGTAGTATCTACACTATAAGACTTGGCAGGCAGTTGGATAATATAAAGTCGAAGGTACTTACATAAAGTATACTATACATTATGAATAAACACTACAATATACGTAGCTCTACGTCGAAATGACAAATGACGTCAAATATGATACCTGTGAGTAATCAATGTCGCCAAAACCCGAATCGCATTAAAGCCAGTGTCACAGGCTTTCGTAAACTTCGTAGAGTTAGTATATACAAAAACTAGAAAAGACATTATTCTTTTAAGACAAAAAAAAACTATATGATTATTAAATATTCTTGCACGCCATCTATACTACGGTTTTATGTAAAACTAGCTGTTCCCACTACTCCGACCGCGTAAAATGTAAGTAAAAAAAAAGTGTGTGTGTACTTATGTATACGCGTTAAAAGTTATACTTCTTTGGCGTAACAAGGTAAAAATCTTTTCAAAAATTTTATCTTTCGCCTTATTCTACGTTTGTAGAAAAAACGACACTAACAATAGAAAAAAGGTATTTAATACATTGAAATACAAACAACAAATACAAAGAAACAAAATGTTGACTATATCTAACTTCAGGGTGTCGGTTTTTCGTGACGGAGTGCGCGCGCATCGTAAAAATTTACTCTCATCATTTTTCCCTAACGCGCCAAAAGAAGTATAACTTCAACAATGACTAATAAAATCATCTGAATGTAATAAGTCCATTTACTTATCCACTTTTCTCTCGTACTTAAGTCGCGTCGTCATTAAAATTACAATAACTTTTGATAGAGTGAATCGATTTTAATGAAACCAAGACTAAATTTTACTCGAGGATATGCTTTATAATTATCTCCGTAAAGTTTTATCGTGAGTGCAGTACTTTAACAGTGACGCGTGTTCAATAAGACAGACAGACAGACATACATTTTTAAAAATGATTGTAATGTATTTTATTAATTATTCCAAGACACCCGCAACAATTCTTTTCACAAAATCTAAAAATACAGACACGTTATATTTACATTCTTATTATAGGTATAGATTAGCTGATACCCGCGACTTCGACTGCGTGATTTATTTAACAGTATATACTATGTACAAAAACCTTATAGACTATAGAATAGTTGTATAGAGAATTTATGAGATATACTACAAAATACCCGAATTTTTGATTGAGATAAAAATGCATATACTTACCTAACTTACTTACTACTAACTTACTACTTACTCTCTCGTACTTAACTCGCGCTGTCATTCGAATTACAATATATTTTAATAGAGTAAACTAATTTTAATAAATCAAAGACTAAATGTTATTCGAGGATATGCTTTAAGATTTTCTTGTAAATAAGTGTTATAATTTAGCAGTGATGCGTGCACAAACAAAGAGACAGACATTTCTAAAAATGATTTAAATATATTCTCCATTACTTATTGCTAGACACCTGCAACAATTTTTTTTTACAAAATTCTAAAAGTAAAGACACGTTAGATTTGCATTCTTATGTATATCTATAGATAGTAATTCCTAACCCTAAAATCAAAAACGCTATATTCAAGTTAGACACTAAAAAGATGCTTATACGTTTTCTTTAAAGTGAAAATTGCTTAGATCGATTTCAACCGTTAACGAAAGTAAGCCGTCACGTTCAGATCCGTGACGCTGAACTGGTATTATAATTCGGCTCCATTCGACATAAAGCGCGCTCGAGTTAATGACGCACTGATCTATATTCAGCTCATATCGGGCGGTCATATAGACACATTTTTTTTTGTAATATTTTTCATTGCAAGTCATTTTTGTTCGCAATTCAATATAAAGAGAGAGGTGTTATTTCTAGATTTTGTAATATGGGTAAATTATATGTCGATGGTAAGCTGTACGCATAACTATTTTCTCGGCTGACACCCGGCTCTGCCGATTTCGTCACATTCGCACGGAGCGACGGCTACAGTTAGTTACAAACACCCGATAATCTCAATATTCTGAGACGTTATTTTGTAATTTCTTATTAGATTATTATCGTTATGTAAATAATGATTGACTGGTCTAACATGTTTAGTATGACTTAGTATCGTTGTCATAATTATACCGTTAGTTTGAAGCTATGATGACTGAGTCATAATTACCTGACACAGAAAGTAGTCCAAAGCGGGTTTCGTCCAACTTAGCAGTTTCGTGGAAGAATTATAAGGATTTTGATAATTAGCTATATCTGACAGTGGATTGTTAAGTTATTTTAGATGATAAATAATACCTCTTTTATGAACTTTATTTTTTTATCTCATTGTTTTGCATTTGTTTAAGAATTCAGCAGAATAAGTAGCTCTGTCGAGTGTTCCGTAGATTTAAATGTTTAAAAATCACTGCTCTAAGATACGTAGAATTTTTTTAGCGGAATCTTCGCCCATAATGTAGTACATTTTATTTCTTATTAATAAACTTGGATTATCTGATTTTATATTGTTTAATATTGGTAATATAGTTTGTTATCGTAATGTTATGTCATAAAAACTCCTTGGAAATTTGTAACAAAAATCCAAAGTACATTATTCTATGAAGGCTCTGAGAAAGCGCTTATAGGCATCAAAAGTACCACCAACTCAGAAAACAATCCAAAACGTAATGAGCCGTCAAGAAACTCGATCGGCTTTATCTTTTTATCGTACATATTTTTATAAGAATGCTTTATAGTTACAATCGTTTTAGCGGACGCAAAGAGAAGAGTCATCCAAGTGGATATCGTCATTGTTCACATATTGATCCACCTTATAATATAGCTTTTTGACATCAAGACCCGCTTGACGCAGAACTTACTATCCCCCACAAATCGGTAATTGCTTCAGAACTTAGTTGTAAAATCTAACACTATAACCTAAAAACAAACTATAAATAATCTGACTGAGTCTGAAACAGGCGATAGTCAATTTGTCCCTATTTTTAGTGTTTTATCACACCGACATTTTACCAAATTTAGCATTTTTTAGTTTTTGCGATTATACATTAGATTATAAAAAATGTATTGGGAAAACATAGTTAAGATATGGAATTCCTAAAACTTAGATTTTAATTATTCCCGAGGTTCTATATTGTAAATTACTCGAGACTGTACAATGCGACACATTTAATCACTTGATAGTCGCTGGATAACTGGATAACAATGTAGGTAAAGTAGGAGAAAATGTGTAAAATAATGTGGGTTGCTAACACTATAATTTTCGTTTGTTTATTTAGAAGACTTTTCAAAAGCAATGCTAAGAAATGATATGTTAATTTTCGCTGTACCACTTATAATCGAACTACAATTCTTGTCAATGTTTTTGACCGCTCTGAATATGCCCATAAGTTCAGATTTATGCATAAAATAGTCAAGCGTTGAACACAAAACAGTTGAATTATAAGAATCTAAAATTGGCATGCGGACGGAGTCGCGGGCATAGCTAGACCTTTGTTGGGTTCAGTTGGTTTGAGGCTTCAGAAGCAATAAAACATTGGTTGACTTCACAGTGGACTGTATATTTTAACTTTCACAATGTATATAATCGTATGTAACGAGCCGGTGACAATACATATTTTCCTCGGTTTAACACTACAATTATAGTCTTACAAGTAGTACATTATACGTGCCTTACTGCCGCACGTTCATCCATACATTTACATAATTCACATAAATTCACATTATATTTTTAGTGATGGTTCCGTATAACCTTAGACAAATAATAATAATAATCGTATTGGCGGTTATATTTGAATTGTTACATAACGGGTATTTCTAAATATCACATAAGACATATTGAACACAGAAACCAAGTAAATAAGAAATACAACAGTTTATCTGTACGTATTACGTAAACAAATTTATACACATAGACATAGTTTGTCTGTCTATACCGGACACATTAAACCTGCACATATCGTATTTATTAATATAATATGACATCCCATTACGCATAATGAGCATTAGCATAGAGAAATATATATATATATATATATATATATATATATATATACATGAGACCTCATCTGTTCGTAGTAAATAGAGAAACATTTATTAAACATTTATTTACAACATTTATTTCTAGCTCATCTGTCCGTAACAACCTTAATAATACCGTATTTTATTAATTAGTATGTCCAAGACAGTTTTACTATCTCACAATCGAATACGAAGGCAATGAGAAGTATCGAGTATGTTCCAAAGATCTCGGTTTCAAATCTAAGACTGAATGCTAGCTGTCAATTCTGTCAATAAGTTAATCGAAACTCGAACTAAATGGAGAGAGGCGGCCTGCTCTACGCCCTTCAACGGATCCGGTTCGAACTCCGTTCCGGTATGAATTTTATTATAAATCGGCCATGTTTTGATACGGTATACCCTATTTTTATTTGTTAATTTTATTTTTTATGTAAGCACAATGATCTCAGAATGCAACAACACCAAACGTTCTCCAGTTGCAAGATTACACCTAATGTATGGTAAACACAATCAATCGAACATGACAGCCGTGTCTTACAATCCGAAATATTTTGTAAATCATTAAGTAGGTGAAAACATTTTAACCAATCAAGGAGCAGCATTCACGTTCTTGCGTATAAAATCTGTTATGCTATTGGTTAGTTGCATATGTGATTAGTTGGTATTGGTGTAATTATACCAGATCTTTATAATCGTTGGTACAAAAACGCTTTGCGATTTGTGTTTATCTTTTTTCTGCACAATCGCTCAAGTGATTTTTCTTTGTCGTTCTAGTATATTAATATTATCCCTTATTTTCTTGAAGAAAAAAGTAATCTTTGTTTCAATGCTCATTTATTTACTTATCTAGTTTTTGTTTTTATTTCAGAATGTTTTTTGTATTTCCCGTTGGAAAATAACCAAATTTTATTCTTAAAAAAACCTACCATTTTACCTATATAAATAAACTGATAGAGGTAAATCAATTAAGAATTTTAAAATGATTTTAGGTATTGTCAAAAGTACAAATCATAAATAGCGAAAAAATATGCCGACTCCATAATAAATATATTCTTCACACATGAGAGTGTATATCTGTATGACACATTACCATATCTAAACTTATTAAAATCTCATAAGCAGAACGTGAACCTATTAAATCAGAATATTAACATAAATCAATTATTCTTAAATTAATGCACTTGATTTATTACATGCACGTCCTTTACAGTACGATACAATACGAATTATTAGATCATAAGTTGAAGTATCATGTAAAACAAGTATATAATCGCAAGATAATTCGACCTTTGAATGATAGCGGTGTCTGAAAGCGACTTCCTCTCTGTACGTCCACCAAAAATCAGCATAAACATGAATGAGTTTCTTGCCACTAACGATACTCCTTTCAGAAAATAAATAAAAACACTATTATAAAAACAAAATAAATCAGTTTTACTATTTTTCTACTCGAGTGTCGATATTATATCTTGTGAAAAAATAAACGCGATATTTTCACACTATGAATACTGCATTGTGTAGGGAGAGAACCATTTACATTTATTAAATAGATGCTCGGTTTCTATGGTACATAATAGGTCTTTACCTATGAAATTGCCGTTCTGCAGTACTGGCCATTTCAAATCAAAATAATTTTTGTTTGGCTAAGAATTCTAATTTCAAATTAATTTTATTTTAAAAACATGGAATTTTTTTTCCAAAAGTAGTCATTTGTTTATTGATTATTGTTACATTTTCATAGCATTTCAATCTTTTTTGTTATCATGGATACGTTAAAAATTCAAGTAATTATGGAATATGAGTACCGTCGTGGCAGCAACGCGGCACAAGCGGCTCGCAACATCAACGACGTTTACGGAGCTAACACTACAAACCAACGCATCACCTGTTATTGGTTTGCTCGCTTCCGTTCTGGGAATTTCGACCTGAAAAATGAACCTCGCGGTCGTCCGAAGACTTTTGTCGACAATGACGAATTAAAGGCGATTGTGGAAGCTGATGATACACAATCTACGGCTGAATTAGCAACAGCTTTCGACGTTAGCATCAAAACAATATTGGTCCATTTGCGTCAAATTGGCAATGTAAAAAAGCTTGACAAATGAGTGCCCCACGAACTCAATAACCGCCAGCGCGAAGCACGCGTCGAGACGTGCCTTGCACTGCTCAACAGACACACAAATTAAGGAATTTTGAACCGCATTGTTACCTGCGATGAAAAATGGATTCTGTACGATAACCGCAAGCGCTCAGCAAGTTGGTGGGTCCTGGTTCAGCACCTAAATAATGCCCTAAACGAAAACTTACCCCTAGAAAAGTGATGGTCACTGTTTGGTGGTCTGGCGCCGGTGTGATTCATCACAGCTTCATACCAAACGGGATAAGCATTACTGCAGATATGTACTGTGAAGAACTGAACACAATGATGGAGAAGCTGGCACATCTCCAACCAGCATTGGTCAATCGCTCGTCTCCGCTGCTCCTGCACGACAACGCGCGACCTCATACTGCACAGCAGACGGTCTCCAAGTTGCAAGAACTGGGGTTGGAAGTTCTCCGTCATTCGCCCTACTCACCAGACCTTGCGCCTACAGACTACAACTTTTTCCAGAATTTGGATAGCTCCTTGGCGGGAAAAAAATTCAATACCCGAGAGGCAGTAGAAAATGCCTTTGAAGAATTTGTTGCCTCCCGTCCAGCTGATTTCTTTAAGAAGGGCATCAATAAACTGCCACTGCGTTGGCAAAGATGCTTTGATTGCATGGGTGATTACTTCGATTAATACAAATAAAAAATACATGAAAAAAATTCGTTTAAATTTTTTCGTACAAAACGGCAATTTCATAGGTAAAGACCTAATATTATATTGTTTGTGGTTAAATTAACTGTAACTGGATTCTTTTTTAACCGACTTGAAAAAAGGATGTTCTCAATTTGGTTATTATTTTAATACTTAATAGGTTTTAGTGTTTGAACACAACCTCATCTGATGTTCAGTGACGACGTGGTCTAATATAGTAAACACGCTAAACGTAGAGAGGACTGTCTCTCTATTACAGCACCGGAACACACCAACGGGTGCTAGGCGATCGCTTTTCAACTCAAGAATGGTAACTAGCAAGACGGTTTTAGAAAAACCTCTACCACAATGCAATTAGCACGCAATTAATTGATTGTTACCTCAGAACTTCGTAATTTATAAACCGAATTAGAATATTATTTTTTATTGTAAAGGAGATAGATTCAAGCGGGTCCCATTTTAATTTCATTAATATTGTTCCTTGTAAAGATACACGAAGAATCTCCTCAAAATCGAATAGGAAATGTATAGTATAGATATTGGTTGGTTTATTATGATAATTCAAGTCTAGATACCTAACTGATAGGTGTCTATGGTTAAAGACTTTCTGGTACATGGTTTGAGAGTAGATTTTTTTAAGTTAACTTTATATTCTCTTAAAATTTTCTTATGATGTTACAAACAGTCATGCAGTCCATCTGAGATTAAGTGGTCACCGCAGCATATAGCTGAGTGCAACCGATCTCACGTGGACCGCAACCCTGAGAATAATAGTAAAAAGTTATCTCTCTTAAGGATCGAGTTGAAATGGAGGCACGCACCCCTGTGAACTGGGATAGAACAGCCCGAGTGCTTCTGCGTTATGGCGGAATTAAGTTTTACCACTCTTAAGTTACTAAATTTTGAAGTGATGATGGTTGAAAACCAGTTTCTCTGTAGTGTACCGTGCTTACCATCTTATACCATATCGACATTTTTTTGCGAGTAGACACAAATGAACATACGGGTCACCTGATGGTAAGTGTTCACAGCCGTCCATAGACACCTGCGACACGAGAGTCGTCACAGTTGCGTTGCAGGCCCTTGAGAAAGAAGCAGGCTCGTTTCTTGAAGGTTTGTAGTTTATATTTGCCCGAAAACACCGTCGCTGAAAATTCATTCCAAAGAATAGAATTATATATACGTAATATATTAGTAAATTTCAACTATTAATTTGTGAATCGTTCGGTAAAGAACTCAGCAACAGGTATCAATCCGAAGAGCTCTTCGGGACACTCTCAGCGGTAGATTTTGTAAAAGACGCAAAGTGATGCAACGTCCCTACGAAGCGCTGAAAGAAAGCACCTGGTCGCTGACAATTCGAACCGCTCTGTTTTGGATTCGGTCAAAGAAAAGTATATGCCATAGAAGCGCTTCAACAACAAATTGTGGTGAAACGCGAAAACTTATAACGTATATAAAAACATGCCCACAAAAATAAAATTGTAATATTGTATCACATTCATTAATTCTACTAAATAGGTATAAGTAGACATAATTATAGGTATATAAAAATTGAAACAGCACTTTCACCACGGTGACACCAAAACAGGTGACCCTACAGTCGAGTATGGGTGACATTTACCGGCGTGATCACCTTGACCTCTGGCATACTGCGGACCTTTGGACAAGTTCATTGACATTTCAACTTTATTTATCTGGTTCTGTGGTTACACTTTTCCCTTAATTTACATTTAAATGGATGCAAACAACGAAATCCTAAGTAATATTATTTATGCGAATATGAATTCGTTTGTTACGTCTTCACGCCTTAAGTACTCAACTTCTTACTACAAAATGTTGCATACACGTTGTAAGAGGTACAGGAAAGGATAAATAGTACCTTTCACTCAGAAAAAAAATGAATACTGAGAAATAAGTCAAATCTACATTAGCGCAAGCGAAGTCGCGAGCAAAAGCTTGTGGAAATATAATTATGTATATGTTCGTTAGGTTTGTTTCATTAATGCGTTATTTTTATTAATAGCTAAAAAAAATTTTTTGGCGCCATTTTATTACACATATCCTGTAGTGTTTTTCATATTTAAATATGTTGCGTTGTTCGATTATTTTGTTGGTTTATTTTGAAATGGGAAGCATCTTGGTTAATATAGCTTTTTTCTTATGAATAAGTGAAATGTATAGGAAATATTTGTATTAAAAGTTGAGTAATGAAGTGTCATCAAAACTTCTTAAAAAAATACCCTCATTTTGTTACAACATTGAAGTGACTACCCAAATTATTTTTGAAAAGGCGGTAATTACTCGCTTGGTAATGACGGTGATATACTGACTCATACGTATATAAAGTAGGATGAAGGTGAAGAAATTTCCAAAAAGTGTAACTCCAATTTAAACGTATCATCTTATGTAATTTTTGTTGCAATTTTATTATGTAAAAAAAATGTCCGGAAGCTTCTTTATTATTCAGATCGCGAGGTTAATACAAGTCGTAATGTATGAGGGTTTCACCGGTAATATATTCTGTTGAATAACTATGCCTTCAGTGCCTTAAAATATCGCGACAAAATCACAATATTGTCTGTGATAGCGTATTTATTAAGTAATTACAGGAATTCGGGCGAAAAAAATCTACGAGAAATTTGTTCCTGTACTTATGTGAGGTCATAAACGAAACTAATTTTTTTTAATACTTTAAAAATTGACTGAGAATGACTTAAAAGGTGTTTTATTGAAGTTTTTTTTTAAATGATACTGTTTCAATTTTTTTTAAATCTATACTAATATATAAAGCTGAAGAGTTTGTTTGTTTGTTTGGTTGAACGCTATGATCTCAGGAACTACCAGTCCGATTTGAGAAAATCTTTCGGTTTTAGATAGCTTATTTATCGAGGAAGGCTTTAGGCTATATATCATCAGGTTAAGACCAATAGAAGCGGAGCTCCAATGAAGAATGTTTCAAAATCGGGCACTTTTTTTCCTTTTGAGAGATGTGGTTAACGTTAGTATTATATACGTTGCCATGGTAACGTGGTAAATTTCTATGGCAAATATTTTCAGTTTATTTTGTTTTCCTATGCAAAAAGTTTATTCTACTTTTATTTCCAATTTTTAATTTGTTCTCTATTACGTATTATACAAATAAAGTGTGGTTTCAAAATCGGGCACTTTTTTCGTTTTGATTGCTTCGTGTTAGCGTTAGTATTATATACGTTGCCATGGTAACGTGGTAAGTTTCTATCGCAAACGTTTTCAAAGATTATTTTGTGTTCCTATTCAAAAAGTTTATTCTATGTTAATTTTGTTTCCAATTTTTTATTTGCATTCTATTACGTAGGTATTATAAAAATAAAGTGTGTGTATGTAAAAATAAATAATAACTTAATGTTTAGAAGTTATATTTTTTGGTGAATGTATATAACTACAAATAACAAAAAAAAACGTTTTGATATTCGGCCGATATTTTTATATTATTATATTTTGCCTGTTCGTTTGTTTGTTAGTTCCGGGTAATATCCAAAACGGCTGGACTTATTTTAACGGGAATTTTACTGGCAGATAGCCGAATTTATAGGGGTTGACATATTCTATTTTATGTGTCCACGGCTTCGTCCGCATTGCTATTTATAAAATGGTTGGACTGTTTATCACGGGATATTCGCTGGTAGATAGCAGACCTTATAAAAAGTAATTTTGGTTTTTTATTCGTCTTCGGCCGCAGTAGAATATCCGAAATGCTTGAACTGATTTTCACGGGACTTTCACTGGCAGATAACTAGCTAATGAGCTATTTTATACGTATTTTATATTTTAGACGTTGTCCCGCCCTGATAATAAAAAGAAAACCTTGACAAATTATACCTAAACCTTCCCCATGAACTGTTCTACCTATTGGTGAAAACGGCATGAAAATCCGTTCTGTAGTTTTTGACTTAATCGCGAACAGACAGACCAGAGGACTTTGTTTTACACTATGAAGTGATGAACTGTTACCTGTGCATTCGTTCGTGTGAATTTAATAAAAATAGTTTATTTACTGTAAACAAGCGCGTGAGACATGCGCTGTACTGGACTCCAAGAATAAAGTATGTAATTTGAATTATATTATCATTTTGGTCAATTTGGCAGCCATTTTGTTTTATTTACCACGTTGCATCTATATAACTCAGTGATTATAGCAACGTATAAGAATAATACAATTATATCGACAATATGGGCATGTTATGTCTATATAATAAACAATTAAACACATATTTTTCGATAATGTATAGTTTAAAATTTTCATTACTTTCTTATATAGTGTTAATGAGCACTGAGGGTGGTACATAGTAGGTTAAAGTTCCAGGTATGTTGCTGATAATAAATCCCATCCCATTCGATATATTATTCGTATTCACATATCTAATGTACACGTTACATGTTACAGTAGATGGCGTAATGTAAAATTGTAAGTAGGTGTGTACATTACAGAAATGCTTTTTCAAAAACATTTGTAACTATGGCACCATACTTATTTAATACATTTAAAAAAACGCGCGCGGAGCCGCGGGGGACAGCTAGTATTTTATATTTTTTTGGTCGATCGATTTGGTATAAGATGGTGAACATACTACACTTAGAAGACCTAGCTCTCAAGCGTAGCTGCTGGAATACATCTATATGAACTTGGCAACAGATTTTCAATTTGAAGATGGTAGCTAGCCAGGCAGACTTAGAAAAAGCAAGCTTCAATCAAGCTATGGTTTCACCACGGCTCACTTGCAAGGACTCGAACCTATGTCTATAGACACGTTATCCGAACGCGCCAACTACTGAGCCAAAAGCGCTTTTTAAACTTACTTCCTTCTTCCCTTACTTATTCTATTTTGAAATGTACTTCACTAATCATAAGCTACATTATCCCTGAATTCTTTAGGCTATTATTTTATATTTGTTTGTAATTTTAATGCAAACTGTTTGTAGTAATGTAAAAACAATGTGTTTTATTTTTGCTATAACTTCGCCAAACAGAACGCGTTTTTAACGCACGTCAAGGCGTACTAGCGTCGCGTTGTGTTGTACTACTTAAGTTGAAACTCGTCAAACAGAGCGCGCGCGCATCACAAGCGTCGCGTACTCCAGACGCGCATTCAGTTTGGCGTATTTCGTCTTGAATAGTACAACACAAAGCAGCGTTATAACGCGGCGCTAATACGTGACGCTAGTACGTCTTGACGCGCGTTAATAACGCGTTCTATTTGGCGAAGCCGTCATAGTTTGTAAAGTAATGTAATGTACATTTCATGTGTTTTCATTTTTCTTTGTGTATATTTCAATAACATAACTTATTAACTATATGCTTCAAGTGATGGTGCTTTAGCTCTTCTAGTTTACCTATTGTATAAATAAAGAACAATTGTCGAATGTACCTATGTCATGTAAAAGTGTCACATCAGAACAACTGCAGTTATTTAGCTAAAGTCAGGGCAAAGTTTGTATGAAAGAAAATGTTTGTAAAATCACAGAGAAAAGTGAAAAACTTCGGTTAAAAAAATTCCATATAAAAATACCTGATACAGAAAACAATAGAGAATTCTTCAAAAATATTAACAGAACTGACAGGTTAACGATCAGTTCTGTTGTCATTTTAATTAATTACATGGTGGTATATAGCAAAGGAAAGATTAGGTTTGATTTTTTTCGTTTGTAAACTCGTGCAAAACCTGGGCAGGAAGCTAGTACTATTGTAAAAATATATGGATTTGTATATGCAAATAAAAAGAATAAAAATAACATTTTTATTATTTTTCTATCGTCCCACTAATCTGAGATCTAATTCGTTGCGTCTTAATTTAAATGGAATCAAACCTATGATAATTAATTTGTAAGGCAATAAAATTATTTTAAAATGTCGATGCTCCCGGGTCAAGGGCATTGAGCTTGACCTTATGAATACGTCTTCGTTTTATGTAGAAACTGCATCATAATTACAAGAACACGCTGTATTCTTTATGTGGTAACCTATTAAATATATAAAAATTATACAAACCACGTGAGATTTTTGAACACATTAATTTCTGATACTATCGGTCAGAGTCGAAGAATTTATTTTCGTTTGTATAGCATATCTATTAAAGACGGTTAGTAAAGTAAAAAAAAATAATAAAGTTTTACACGATATGTAAACATTTTCCCAAATAAATCTTAAGAATAAATGTTAGATGACATGTTGACATTAATTTGGAATTAATTGGCTAGCTCTTAGTCCTTTATGTACTGGATTTTATATACTCACCATAATCTTGTGTTATTTGGCTCTATATTTTATAATATTGGTGGCATTTTACGTAATATATTACGGTTATTGTGCACAAATTAAGTATATGTTACAAGATACTTGTAATAGTATTTTACCTACTCGACAACGGTAGTAGTAATAATAAAATTGGTTGCTAAAAATAAAATGAAGAAATAATGTTAGACAATCTACAAGCGGTGGCTTCTAAAGCATGAAATTTTGCTCAAGATTTACTTATACATATAATTTAGGTTGTACGAGAAATAGATTTTTGAAAATTTATCTTCACGAAAAATCTCATCTGGCACACGAATAGTCGTAAATAACTTTGATAAAGCATTCGTTATCCGTTCGACTAAGTAATAGTATTGTCATATCTCGTGTTGTCGCATATCCATTCGCTTAGCGTTTTCAATTACACGATCTTCGATGAACGCGTAACGTGTGAAACGACCTTTCATAACTGTCAAACTGTTTTGCCATCGTTTTAAATTTGGATTTCAATAATGCGATTGCAAGCTATTTCTAAATATATTTAAAATAGCGATTAAATGATTATGGTACTGAGAAGTAATTTAGAAAAAGAAAAAGAACATAGTTTCAAGTAAGTTGTTTGATTCATAAATCATTATTATACTTTTGTAATAATGAGCACCGTGTAAGGCCGTATAACATTTTAAATCTAGGTCAATATGCTTAAATTTCGTTGACCTTCGCCTTAAAACTATTTCGTTTCGTCTTCTCGTTTATAATATTACTTCATTTCTGTTTGGAAATAAGCAGTTGGAACGTCGTTTACACGTCAGGACATGGTCGCGATACGACTTAACCCCTCGGCTGATAATTTAAAACCCAGATTTAAAAATGGTGGATCATGTTTTTAAATATCTTGCCAGTTTTTTTTAATTATAATATTACATTAGATAATCTGTTTAATAATTGTTCATCTTTTTAAAATTTTGTAATAAATACGGTATTTTTTAAACGTAGCATACAGTTTGTTGACCAGGGCATCATAAGGTCTGCCTTCATTTGTATAGGGTTTAAACCCTTACGGTGTTATTACAAAAAAGTTAAATACGTATTGAACCCTGGCTTTAAAAATGTCTCATATTAAATGCACCGCGGTCGCTGATTGTTCGCCATCTTGTTCTTTTGTCTCGCTTTGGTTACGTTAGGTTAGACTTATGAAAAAGGATAACACGAACTTGCCGCGGGCGAGCGCGGTGTATTTATTAGGAAATAAACCAAATATTTAATACGTATTTAACTTTTTTGTAATAACACGGATATGGTTTTGGACTGTTTAAAGGGTAAAAACATCGCCGGTTGCGTATTGTCTATACACATATATGCCTCAGCTTTATTCCTGGATATTGGAACTATATTTAATATTTTCTTTACAGTAGTTAAATATTATAAAAAGCTACGAGACTTATAAAAGTTCAAAAATTGCCTAATTACACAGCCATTTTTAGACACCCAGCAAATAAATTTGAAGAGTGTAATAAATAATTAAAGATTACATATAGACATAAATCAAGGTCGTTCGTCTATTATTATTGGGGGAATTTTTAAAACCGGTTCAATTATCACAAAGTCGAAAAAAAAGTATATTGCTTGCATGCGAAGCCAGGTCGAGTCATCAGGAAAGGATAAATGCTATTCTATATTTATCCAATCGTTACGTATAAAATTATATAATTATACTCATATTACTTGTATACAAGAAGATATGCAATCGTAACAAATATCCATATTTTATTACATTTCGTGTTTATTCGATACACATACGGTTTGACGTAATATATAATTATATAAACGGTAATATAATACAGACAGCAACTTTGAAAGCAGGTAAAATTGAGTCAGCATCTTATATGAATATTATTTAGCTTCTGCCTGCGATTTCGCTCGTGTTAATGTACATTTGAATTGTCCCTTGGGAACAATATTTTTTCTGGATGAAAATTACCTTATGTCCTGTTCTATTGAAAACGTATATCCAAAATTTGTATTCAATGTTTACGGGAAATCATAACAAACAAATAAATAAACAATCTCACTTAAAGACTTTTACATTTCGGACGATAAGTTTTCCCAAGTTTAAGTAGTAGCTTTAGGGTGTGAGATAACTTAATACTTGATTAACAAAAAAATCATCAATTTCGCCAAATTGAACTAAAATGCTTATTTCGGATTATCCTATTAATCAACACGAACGAAATGAGTCTTCAATACCAAGTGACACACCATTAGCACCTACTTAACCTTTTAATAATTAAAAAACAACACTGTAGATTTCAAATCTATTATATTTTTTTTCTTTATAAAATACTAGCTGACCCGTACCCACTTCGTTGGGCGGTAATAGGCATTATCAAGCTACAACTTTTTTCTAGAACTCATTCATATCTCTCATCGTTAAGGCAGCGTTCGTAAGAAACGTTTTCGTTCGACCATTTTTTCTCCGCTACTCCCCAGATATTACCCCCTACAACCTCACAAACTTTACCTCTTTATAATATAATAATATCATTAATTAATGGTTTCTGCCCACGACTTCCTACGCGTGGAATATCTATTTTGGGCTAACACGCAGCGGAAAGTCTCAAAAAGAAAAAAAATCCCGTTTTTAAAATATTCTTCATTGTTGATCCGCTCCTATTGGTTTTAGCGTGATAATATATAGCATATATACAAATAACGTAGCTTTCTATTGGTAAAAGAATTTTCAAAATCAGTTTAGTACTTCCTGAGATTACCGCCTACAACGTCCCAAACTCACAAACTTTACCCCTTTATAATATTAGTATAGATATCGAGTAACATAAAGTTTCTATAAATTGTGCAACATGCCATCTGTTGAATTCGTAGTGAACTAATAATCTTTTAAAATGCTATGAAATGTGAAACACCGCCATCTGTTAAACATTTTACAAAGTATCAATTCTCAATATTATAAATATCGTACAGAAATATATCATTATATTATATTTTTATAAGCATATCCAATAATAGCTGTGTTGATTTAAAATTATAAATTTTAAATTTATTCCTACTTTATTTTATACTGAAAGAGTTGACAAAAAATATTAATGGATCTTTTAAATAAGTTACGGTAATTAATTAAATGTTTTATTTTATTATTTAAATGAATAAATAACTGATTTATCAGACTATAGAGCCTTCGCTTTTAGTTAGTCTAAAATTGTTCAAGGGTTTTGGCAACATTCAGCCGTTAGTTTTAGCGGGCAGGTAGGAGCGAAGAAGTAAACTGTGCGGCATCAACAGTATCCAGGTTTACTTTAAATACACGATCTTGTAATTTTAACATTTTGTTATAAATTCGATAGAGAAACTCTCACGTCTATCGACTATAATGAAGCATCCGCTTTACTCAATATGGACGCTGTAATTGCGTATAGTTATTCTGTCAGTATCGCAATCTATTACTCATTATATATTTATGTTTCCTCAATAAATCTTTATAAATAAACTATGCTATTCGCCAATTTGTTTTTGAGAAAATTGTTTTGGCGTTTTAATAGAAATTTCCGTTAAATTTTACCATTACTCTCTAGAGCAGGGGTGCTCAAACTTGAACTATTGACGATCCCCCTCAATATTGTTAGACTACGGTTGATCAATTTTTAAAGTCTGCAACTATGCGTGTTCGCTATTGCTGAGAATCCATTCAGTAGTTTTCGAGTTTATCACGAACAGACAAACAGACAGATGTGACAGAGGACTTTGTTTTATAATATGTTGTAAAAAAGTATTACGTTTAAAAATGTTATTAAAAAACAACTTCATGTTCATTCTGTACTTTACATGAAATAAGGAAATCAATTCAAAATTCGTGGAATAAACGAAATGAAATGCAAAAGAACTCTTTAATTTTTTGCCAATTTAGCGTTACTCACTATCGAGTTGGTTTTGTATTGAACATAAAAAGTAATATAACAATGATACAACCTAATTACTGGCAGTCATAAAAATTAAATCGTCAACTCAATTGGTAATGCCAATTAGAAGTCATTATGAATAACTGGCCTTGCGGACCCTTTGTTGTAACATGAGCTCTTTGTTTTAAAGGTTCGTTTATATCTAACGTAACGGGATAAATAATAATTACATGAAACATATAAATAGTACGGCCAATATGACGTGGTTAAACATGAGCTTTTAAAATGTTTGAATAGATTTTTACATACCAAGTAGAATCGTTCAAGTAATGTTAGAACTGAAAAACTAAGTTAATGATTATTTATCTATAATTTTTATTAAATACGAAATTAGTGAGGATTTAAATTAGTAAAAACCAGTGAAAAGATATATTATGTAATATTCGTATTTAGATAAATTAATTAGTGTTGTTAACAGAGTATTACTTTTAATCTATTTAAAAAAAAAAAACTTCTTGTATTAATTTTAAAAAATGTATTACAAGGGAGCGTAAGAAAAAATATAAGTAAGTTTTGAAAATATATATTTACATTTTAGTGCCTAATATGCATTATCGTTAAGAGTTTTTTAAGGGTCTTACGAAGTTGTATTATTTCATAAGAGCTTATAAACTCTCAAAAACATATCAGATGTTTAGATAAATCTGTTGGTGTAGTTAGTCTTCAGAAAAAAAAATCTATTTTATAAATATATTATTTTTTCTCGAAAACCAATAATGTAATTATTAATAAACTAAAAATGTTAAAGCTACAATCGATAGATATAAGTAGAACAATCTAGAAATCTCACTAAAGACCATATATAGTTTAAACTCATCAACAGCTGAGAGTGAACAACACTACCTAAATACCACTTATGTACAAAGTTGCATATTGAATACCATATATGTAGGCATTCAATTTTATATCGCTATATACTACTGGTTGAATGCCGTAAAATTATGTAGCGTATTATATTTATTCGTTCATGTAATGTAACCTGCCATTTGTTATACCAAAGGTAGCTTAAAGTAGCGTTTATATTAATTTAATGATATGTAATTGTGAAGCCGCAGAATATTTTAATTTTAGGTCTGTATTTTCTTTTAAATTGTAGCACGGCAAAGTAACCGCACCATGCTTGATGGTAAGCACTAAGCATAATACAATCCAAACACAACGGCGACCACGGAGAGACAGTACATCGCCGTCTGAAGGACCCTATCTTATAGGAAGGAGAGAACACACTGGCCGGGAGATTGTTCCACAGCTTCACGGTACAACAAGGATAAGACGTCGCGAATTTTTAATTCGTGCCCAGATGGGATTTACCGTATAGCTGTGGCTCCGAAGCCAGCGTGGTTATGGAAATGATAGGGAGGGATTACATTAAATAGCTCTTCAGAACACTCGTTATAAGTTTTTGAATTTGATAGTAATCTCAACTGATGTTAAATGACAATGTGATTATAAGAAAGTAAACATAGTAAACTTAAAGGGGCTGGCTCTCTAGTGTAGCTACGAACTTGAGTTATGCAAATGCACTATGCAGATAGATTTAAAAAATATATTCTAAAAATATTCGGTACTTTGCTTAATATGTGGAAATAATACTACAGCGACGCCGTCATTGTGTATTTTGTCCTTACTATACTTTCTATCCATAAAGTAACTACTATTTACATCTACACTCCATAATTATGTATTACTGTTATAGATAAATCGATTATCAACGATACACATCAATAACTTCAGTACTTAACGTAACAAAAATTGCCTGTCATCTCTGCAAATCAATTCTATGTGTACGACTTACGCTTTAATGTTGGTTGGTAGTGCGAGCGGAAAGCGATTGAACAACCCAATTATGGGTAATATATAGTTTCTTTCAATATTCAAATTAGATATATAACTTTGCGACTATCACTGCTATTTTTCACAATATATGAATTTGTGTCACTGCTATTTTTATATGGTATGAAGTAATTCTATTTTTCGTATAGTAATATATTTATGTTATATAATTGATAGAGGTGTTAAACAAAAGACTTTCAAGTATTAGTTTCTCGAATAATTCCTTTTCTATTAAATAAAGCACGTTTTTTTATATCCGCAATGAAATAACAGTGCTAAACAATACAAATTTCACTTTTATAAAAGATATAATTTCTATACCAATTCAAATTATAGAGCAGATTTATAAATGAGAGATTAAGATTTACAAAATAATAAAACAAATAACAGTGAAAACTGTGCTACTTTTAAAATATGTCCATATATAAAAATATCGAATCAATAAGCGTTCCTTAGAGTAATAAGTTGAGATCGATTCTCTACTTAGCCTTCTTTGGATATATCACTGACAGTACGGGTGTTATAGTCAATCTTATGGAACTACAAGCTTATTAAATGGTCGCTTGTGACTTTCAATGAAGTCAGTTTTCCGTTACATAATTTGTAAAATGTTTTTATGTAACAATCCTTTACCGCTCATATTCCCACCACACCTCATGTTATAACGCAACATAATTTAGTGTTTGTTCTGATTATTTACTAGACTGTTAGGTAATAAAGTGATGTATTGATAGCCTGGTTGCGTTTTAGGCTTGTTAATTCCGAATAATAGAATGGTACTATCTGGGTAATTAACGTTATTCAATTATATTTCATTTAAATTATCTGCAATTAACATCGCTTATTTTGCAAATGGATTGTAAGTCGTCGTTGCAACTATGAAATCTACTGTCTAATAATTTTTATCTACGAATAATATTACTGCTTTATGCTCCGATTTAAAGCTCGTATACTTCATAATTGACATCTTTGTGAAAATCTAATTGAGCGGTTTTATATTCTGACAAAGTGTATTTATTGTATCGTGACATTATCATCTTTTAACCCTTATCCCACCTAAGTAGGGTCAGAACAACATATTTTCCTATTCCGTTCTCCCCTGTCAGATGTCATTTCAGTATTCACACCTTTTATACACATATCATTTTGACACAATTCGTCCATAATTTTCTCGATCTTCCTCTACTCTTATATCCATCCAGCGGATTCTCAAAACTTTTCTAGTTACACGGTTTTTACCTCCCCTCATGACGTGTCCATACTATGCTAACATATTACTCCGCAACTACTCTGTCACTGGTGTTATTTTCAAACTGTCTCTGATATAGTCATTCTTAATCTTATCCATTCTAGTTACACCACACACCCACCTTAACATTCGTATCTCTGCCACATGTAATTTTCTCTCATCCGTCTCTTTAGCCCAATACTCAGATGCATACAGCATGACTGGTCTTATAATGATGTTGGATCAGGATAATCACATGTTTATATCAATTGTAAACGGTTTTTGTTTTTAATTTTGCCATTACTACTCTCATATTATATATTTACAGATTTTAAGTTACTCCTGTCAAATTTTACCATTGTTACTTAACCCCCATGCATAGGCGTATTAAAATGTAGCTTGTATATTATTTTCAGTTCTTTACTTTTAGTGTCTACAAAATCAATTCAATAGTTTCGGAGATTTTTTTTATATTATAAGAGGCAAACGAACAGACGGGTCACCCGATGGTAAGTGATCACCGCCGTCCATAGACACTAGCAAGACCGGGGGAGTCACAAGTGCGTTGCCGACCTTTTAAAAAAAGTGTATGCTCGTTTCTTGAAGGTTTGTAATTCATTTGCAAGATTAGTCGCAGGCGACATTTTGAACGATATAAAACTCAAACTGATATTTCTCATGCCACTATATTTACTATAAGTCAATTATTCAAACAAAATTTTAATACATATATATCATCGTTTAGCGACAGCTCATCCAGTTTTTCTCAAATGGCTTTCAATGGCATATCAACCTTTCCTGATTTTGGATATTTCAACCCATTGGTTGAAAAAGATTTTG
Source organism: Antheraea yamamai (assembly GCA_036509395.1). Lineage (NCBI taxonomy): Eukaryota > Metazoa > Arthropoda > Insecta > Lepidoptera > Saturniidae > Antheraea > Antheraea yamamai. The sequence continues at coordinate 18,672,575 of AP028432.1, forward strand.
ACGATTATTACGACATCAGGAATAGATTAGATACAGAACTGATGAAAAGATAGGTGGCGGAATTATATGTGATCCACGAATGCTAATGGAAATAAAAGGAAAAATATTGCTATATAGACACAATTACGTAAATATGTTGACTATTTATTACAGGCCTTTACCAGTATCTTGTGTATCAGTTTCCTGTATCTTCAAAATGAATATCATCCATTGTAAAAATATTGTACTAATGTGAACAAATGATTAGAGACATATAAAAAAATAACCATTTTTACATTTATAGTGAATGTAACTAATATATGATTTTTTTTCTTTCTACAATAATATTTCCTTGATTTCTTTCTTTCTTTTGGTGAATTTATAATAGTTACATGTGACTAGTTAATGCGATGCATTCGTCGAGAATAAATGCTCTTTGACAATGTTCCACACACTCAAAACACCAAAATTATTATCATACAAGATATCAGTTTCCTTTCCTCTGTAATCGCTCATCGTTTACACTCGCACCACAGGCGAAGTTACAACGCAACTTCAATGATTTAGTATATTATTATGTGCCCGATACTCACCGGGCTGTTGAATAATTTGCTATATTGATTGACATAGTTGTTACGTTATTTCTTAAGTTTTTTCCCGCCGTTTATTGCATTCCATTCGTAGCGAAAACGTCTAAATTGTTGTGTGTTTGGATGCCGGAACGGACGGATCGCCACAACCTGTATACAATTTACGAACAAGACTGACACTTAAATGGGGAGATATCGTAATGCAACCATACGTTTCTGGTTGGCAGTTCTATTCAGCATGCTAGTTTTTAACTGGTTTACGTCTGGTCTCAGGCAAAACTTAAGACAAATTAAAATAAGACCAGGAATAAGAAATTGATTAAATTTTCTCTTCTCTACGTCGCCACAGACATGGATAGCGAGTACCATTCGTTTACGTTTCACTTATGGATACAATATGCTGATGCGTTTTGGCAAAAATAAAGTACGATTGAATATTATATACAAATAGATTTAATCGAAGCCAGTGAAACAGTGAATTAATTGACATTTACACAGAGAAAAGGATATAAACCGAGCAATTCAAAACGTTAGAAAATTACACAGAAACTGGCGCCAACTGACATTGTAATGACTTTTGACTTTAATGATATAAATTGTTTGGTATATACCACTCTAACACATGGATACTTTTTTGTTTTATTTTTGTCAACCAATCTTCTAGTAGATTATTACTGCTATTGTCGAGTAGATAATGACGTTACAAGTTTCTAACGATAATTTCAATGAACTAACAAGATGATGGCGGTCTTGGTAGAACTTTCCTGGGAGTTTTTGCTGCAAGTATTCCGTACTATGTAGTATTATTTTTGTTCCACTTCACTTGTGTACAATAACCAAACTATGTTACGTAAAACACCTCTAATATTACAATATATAGAGCCAAACAACACAATATGAATAAAATATAAAGTCTACTACATGACATTCAAAGATCCAGCCAAAAACTTCACATGGAAACTTAATATTTAGTGAGTATATTACTTGCAATGTCAAATACGTATGTGTGAAAGATCACAAAGCATCTGACAGTTTTACGATTGGAGGGAGAAATTGGAATTAGTTGGTACACTTCTTACTTAAGTTCATCAAAGTGTAATCGATTCTAAGTTATTCAACGTTGTGCAATTTTCCAGTTAAGAATTTAGAGCCATTTATTGACAAAAACAAATACCAAGGATTTAAATGAATGCTATTATTATCTACTCGCCAAACAAACTAATAAATACTACTCCAACCGAGTTTGTTTGTGCAAATAATTTGGAATTACACAAACCGAGAGTGATTTTAAAAATGAATAAAAACGTTTTGTCTCTAAGTGACGTAAACATGATTAACGCTATATCTTTCTGTCACATTATTGAACGTTACCACACTATGACAGGTGTAAGACCATGTGCATGGTTGCAAACCAGTCGGATATTATAATTTTGCGATTCTAATATCTAAATTTATTACGAAGGCTGTAAATCTAAGGATGAAATTTAAGTCAAAGATTAATGACAACTGTTAAATTTAACACTTACAATAATAAATAAAGCAGCGGATTATGATAAATTATGATCCGTATCTTTGCAGTTAAATTTAGAAACACTTAACATCTTCTATACATATAATAATCTTTTATCTATACTAATATATAAAGCTGAAGAGTTTGTTTGTTTGTTTGGTTGAACGCGCTAATCTCAAGAACTACTGGTCCGATTTGAAAAATCTTTCGGTTTTAGATAACTCATTTACCGGGGAAGGCTTTAGGCTATATATCATCGCGCTAAGACCAATAGGACTGGAGCACCAATGAAGAATGTTTCAAAATCGGGCATTTATTTTCGTTTTGGTTGCTTAAAGTTGTTGGTTAAATTTCCAGGCATGTTGCTGATTATAAATCCCATTTCAATCGATACATTGTTATTATTTACATTTCTAATGTATACGTTACATTTTACAGTAAATGGCGTGCGTGTCGTACTTACAAATGTTTTTGAAAAAGCATCTCTATAATGTACAACATCTACTCATAATTTTAAATTTTTTGATACATTTTAAAAAAGCGCGTGCGGAGCCGCGGGTTTCAGCTAGTCTATACATATATTAAGAGTGTACTTTTGAAATTTTTGTGTCTAATATTAGTAAAATACATTTCAATCATTCTTAGACATGTCTGTCTGTTTGTTTCTTTGGACACGCATACTGCTAAGGTACTACGTTCATGTTAAAACCTCAATAAGAAAATCATAAAGCATATCCTCGAGTAACATTTAGTTTTTTTTTTATTTTAGCAAAGCAATAGTAATTTTTGTTTCTTCAAAGTCAATCCACTCTATAAAAAGTTATTGTAATTTGGATGACGGTTCAAGTTAAGTACGATTGATGAGTAGGTAAGTGAATACAATTCAAGCTCTTACAAAAACAAGGATATAAGATAAAATATAAGATAAAATAAGAAAAAGAAGGATATAAGACACAGTAAACGAAAGACAATTTTTTGCATTAAGTTCTACGCCGACGGAGTCGCGTGCACAACTAGTCTATACATATAACAAGACTGTAAATCTAACATGTCTATGCATTTCCGATTTTCGTGAAAAATTTGTTGCAGGTGTCTAGGAATAAGTAATAAAATACGTTGCAATAATGTAGAAATGTCTGTCTGTCTGTTTGTATGAACACACATCACTGCTAAAGTACTGAGTTCACAATAAAACTACAACAAATAATAAAGCATATCTTCGAGAACAACTTAGTCTTTGTTTCATTAAAATCGGTCCACTCTATGCAAAGTTATTGTAATTTTAACGACGACGCAGAGTAAGTACGAGAGAAAAGTAGATAAGTAAATGGATTTAATACATTCAGATGACTTTATTAATGACTGTTTTTTACATTATGTTAAAGGTATGTTCTGTATATATGCAGTAAAATATAGGAACACTTACATAAAATTATGCATAACTTATATAACAGTGATTTACTATAGCCACCATTGCGTTACTTATGACCGGCGTTAAACTGGGCCAATTTCTAAATACCACTTCCAGTTGGTTACATTTAATGGACCAAGAAAATGATAGTCCGTTTTGTGGCTTTCGTATATCTTTGTAATTAAATCTATTACGTTTACGTTCGCTTTGTACATAAATCTGCGTATTAGTGTCCATAAGACTAGGAACATTCTATACTTAGATTAGACTAACGCTAGCGAAATACTGTTTTTTTTTATAATATACTAGCTGACCCGCACAACATTGTCTGCACCAAATCGGTTATTACCTGTTCCAATTTTATTTCCAAACGCAAAAAATCTTAAAAAACCTTAGAACCCGATTGTAGGGACACCTACCGGGTCCAATTGTGAATCTAAACTATCCTATATATATTGGCAAGAAATGTCTTCTCGGTATCCCCTGGGTTGCTTCTTTGCCCTCACCTCCGCGCCCCATTTACTATCCTCGCAACAACATAATAGTTGTACCGGTTTATAGTTACTATGTTATTAAGTTCTAACCGACTCCATCAATTAACATGCTGTAAAAAGTAAACTTTATCTCCATGAAATTTTCATTATGATTTAGCTCTTTGTTCTAATATGAATTTGTAAAGTATACATGAAACCTGTATCTAATAACTTAGTTACTTAGTTTATGTGGTGGTAGAGCCACGCTGAAACTATTATTGGTCTCAGCATGAATGGGTCGGCTCGTGCGGGGTAGTACCACTCTCTCACATAATCACCCGCTTGTTCGTTTGCCGCCTATGATATAAAAAAAATTAGTAATTTGTAATTAGTAATTGCATAATTTATTTTCTTTTTCATATAAACATAAACAATCTTTTTGGCTGAGATATTAAACTCAGATATAATCTGCGAAGTTACATATTATATTCAAAATACTGCGTTTTACTTAACAGCACACATTAATTAAACCAATTTATTACATTTATTTATTTAATAATTTAAATACAAAGTCTTTTTGAAAGCCATATTAATTACCTAAATATATTAGTTTATGTTAACGAAATAATTTAATTCAGTTAAAATTAATGTCGTGTTTTATTTGCTTTGTCACATAAAAGCGGTCTTTGTGATTTCCACATAAAATATTTATTTATTTATTCTGACTTAACAGCAGAAGCCAAATTAATTATACACACAATAAACATTAATTATAACTTATAAAACTAAATTTGTCTTCATGTTAAAGTCGGACAAAACGTTTTAACTAAAAAACAAAAACAAATAATGGAATTTACCTACTAGATACAAAACAATTGACTATATTACGAAAATTATATCATGTTTCTGCATGCAAATATCATTTTACCAAATTAAATTACTAAATTTAAGTAGAGAAATTCGTTGGTACAAGTCGTAGTTCGAAGAACCTGCGGACTTCGGAATGATATTCCACCAGTCAAACCACAAAGCCACCACGGCTTTGCTTTAATTAAAAAAAGAATATACACAAACCATACATTTAGATATTAATTAATCTCTCTTCTTTTACAGATATTTCGTGAGCACAATTCTGCAATTCCAAATATACCGCGCGCTCTGCCAAAGAACAGGCCAGTTCGTCTCCGGCGATCCGACACGTCCACTACACAAATGTGACATTTATAGGAATCCTGAAGCCGGGAGAATCCTGACGTAAGTTTTTGTCTGAAATTAATTTTTTTTCTGATTAACTTCTATCTCGACCATCTAATTAAAAAAAATAGGAACTGAACAAGTGAACGTCAATCTGTCAATATTTTTGAAGATATCTGATATTTATTCTGTCTCATTCACTCACTTTTTATGCAGAGATTTTTAACCTAATTTTCCGTACTATCTTTTAAAGATTTTTTTTCATACAAACCTTCTTCTAACAAATACAAACACGACAACAAAATGAATAGCTATATATTTTTGCAGTTTTGAAGTCACGTGTTTACATACAATCGGCAATTAATCTTTATTTATATATACATATAATAAAAGTGTAAATCTAACGTATCTGTACTTTTTAGATTTTTTCTTGTAAAAAAAACTGTTGCTGGTGTCTAGCAATAAGTAATAAAATGCGTTATTAGAAATGTCTGTATGTCTGTTTTTTTTATATCATAGGAGGCAAACGAAAAGGCGTGTCACCTGATGTTAAGTGATCACCACCGTCCATAGACACTTGCAACATCAGGAGAGTCGCAAGTGCGTTGCCGGCCTGTGTTTGGGGGGAGGAGAGAGAGGTGACGGGAAGGGAGAAAGAAAAGTGGGCCTCAGGCACTATCACTGACCGAACGAAACACAACAATGCAAGCACTGTTACTTCACGTCGGCTTTCTATGAGCGGGTGGTACTACGCCGGGCGAGCCAACCCATTCATGCTGAAACCAGCAATAGCTTCAGCGTGGCTCTGCCACCTACATAAAAAAATGGTTTGAACACGCATCACTGCTAAAGTTCTGCGTTCACGCCACCTCTCCAAGAAAATCCTAAAGCATATCCTCGAATAACATTTAGTTTTTGTTTCATTAAAATCGGTCTACTCTATCAAAAGTTATTGTAAATTTTATAACGACGAGAATTAAGTACCACAGAAAGGTAGATAAGTAAATATGGACTTAATACATTTAGATGATTATATTAACAACTTTTTTTTTAAATAAGGTTCCACGCGAACGATTTCGCAGGCACAGCTACTATAGACTAAAACCGTAACAATAGAATTAAACTAGTAGTATGATAAGTTATTCAGGTCTACTTTCTCTTCAGCGATTTCTTTAAACCGCAATTTGTATTTTTTACTAATGAAATCCATGTAGAGGTAGCGCTAGTTTTTGTTTTGTTGTTTAATAAACTTTTATATTATCTGTAACTGTATCACCTTGGCGCCGCCGGTCAAGGTTACAATAATAATGGCTGACATTACAGGGCTGTCTCTTTTTTTACATTAAAATTAACATCTATTTGTCTTCTAAATATATAAAAATCCAGTGTCATGTTTGTCCACGATGAACTTCGAAACTACTCAACCGATATTCATGAAAGTTGGCATTTATGTATAATTTGGTCCGAATTGAGAGATACGAGAAATTATATTTCGATTAATGGCTTCGATATTTTTTAATTACAAATTTAATGATTGTCATTATTGTTATTCGTTGAAGTTTCATCAGCCTCAAACAGATGGCGCTTTAAAGTAGTTTGTTGACAGAAGACTGTAGGAACAACTGTTATCGCGTCTATAATTTCAACTGATTTTAAATTACGATGTGGTCTCAAGTACAGCTGCCGGAACACATTTGAAGGTTCTTTGCGACATATTTTCAACAAGAGGGTGATCGTAACTAGTCAGGGGGGCTTAGAAGGAGCCGATGTTTTCGTTCACCGAATGCTTAACCTCATTCGCAAGTATTCAAAGCTACGTCGATCGACCCAGTGTTCACATACGACAACCAGTGAACCATCATCGCTTTGAAAAATAAAACTTTATCCGCGATTTAAATACGGATAGGGGAAAGTACATAAAAATGGTGTACACAGCGTTAAAAACATTATATGCTTATATTAGGTCTTTAACTATGAAATTGCCGTTTTGTATGAAAAAAATTAAACGAATTTTTTTCATGTATTTTTTATTTGTATTAATCGAAGTAATCACCCATGCAATCAATGCATCTTTGCCAACGCAGTGGCAGTTTATTGATGCCTTTCTTAAAGAAATCAGCTGGACGGGAGGCAACAAATTCTTAAAAGGCATTTTGTACTGCCTCTTGGGTATTGAATTTTTTTCCGCCAAGGAGTTATCCAAATTCTGGAAAAAGTAGTAGTCTGTGGGCGCAAGGTCTGGTGAGTAGGACGGATGACGGAGAACTTCCAACCCCAGTTCTTGCAACTTGGAGACCGTCTGCTGTGCGGCATGAGGTCGCGTGTTGTCGTGCAGGAGCAGCGGAGACGAGCTATTGACCAATGCTGGTTGGAGATGTGCCAGCTTCTCCATCATTGTGTTCAGTTCTTTACAGTACATATCTGCAGTAATGCTCACCCCGTTTGGTAAGAAGCTGTGATGAATCACACTGGCACTAGACCACCAAACAGTGACCATCACTTTTCTAGGGGTAAGCTTTCGTTTAGGGCATTGTTTAGGTGCTGAACCAGGATCCAATCAACTTGCTGAGCGCTTGCAGTTATCAAACAGAATCCATTTTTCATCGCAGGTAATAATGCGGTTCAAAATTCCTTCATTTGTGTGTCTGTTGAGCAGTGCAAGGCACGTCCCGACGCGTACTTCGCGCTGGCGATCATTGAGTTCGTGGGGCACCCATTTGCCAAGCTTTTTTACCTTGGCAATTTGACGCAAATGGACCAATATTGTTTTGACGCTAACGTCGAAAGCTGCTGCTAATTCAGCCGTAGATTGTGTATCATCAGCTTCCACAATCGCTTTTAATTCGTCATTGTCGACCAAAGTCTTCGGACGACCGCGAGGTTCATTTTTCAGGTCGAAATTCCCAGAACGGAAGCGAGCAAACCAATAACAGGTGGTGCGTTGGTTTGTAGTGTTAGCTCCGTAAACATCGTTGATGTTGCGTGCCGCTTGTGCCGCGTTGCTGCCACGACGGTACTCATATTCCATAATTACTCGAATTTTTAACGTATCCATGATGACAAAAAAGATTGAAATGCGATGAAAATGTAACACTAATCAATAAACAAATGACTACTTTTGGGAAAAGAAAACTATGTTTTTAATAAAATAAAATTAATTTGAAATTAGAATTCTTAGCCAAACAAAAATTATTTTGATATGAAATGGCCAGTACTGCAGAACGGCAATTTCATAGGTAAAGACCTGTTATATCAAACTTTTACTAACTTACTAAACTGTTACTCGGGTAATAATAGTCTTCGCTTTTATAACGAAATCCCGAAGCATGTTATCGATTTGCCGGATTGTAAGTTCAAGTACCAATATATAATACAAACATATCAAGCGGGTCTTAATACATAAATGCTATTATATAATGGATCAATATGTGAACAATGGTGACGTCTGGAAATGACGCCTTTCTATGCATCCACCAAAAACGAATGTAACTGTATATGTCTACAAAATTATGTTATGCTATACTGTCTATAATGAAAAGATAAACCAGAAAAGATTTACTAGGTGGTAGAGGCACGCTGAAGCTATTACTGGTTTCAGCACGAATGGGCCGGCTCGCCCGGGGTACTACCACCCGACCAACAGAAACACTGACGTTAAGTAAGAGTGTTTGCATGTCGTTCGGTCAGTAAGAGTGTTGGAGGCCCACCTTCCCCCCCCCCTCTGGGAAGTGACACCCCTCTCTGTGCATCCACTAATAACGATCGTAACTATTTATGTTTTGTAAAAATATATAACATGAAGAGATAAACCAGATCGAGTTTCTTGCCGGTTCTTCTCGGTGTCTGGGTTGTTTTCCGAACCGGTGGTAGCTTTGACGTTCATAAGCGCCTTCTCAGGGCCTAAATTGAATAAAGGATATTTTGATTTAGATTCTCCCTTCCCATTCTCCCCCCTTCCCCACCAACACAGGCTGGCAACGCACTTGCCACCCCTCTGATGTAGCTGGTGCCTATGGAGGGTGGTGATCACTTAACATCAGGGGATCCTATCCTATCCTTATGATATTAAAAATATCGAGTTTCATGCCGGTTTTTCTCGATGACTGAGTTGTTTTCCGATCCGATGGTAATATTGAGGTTCATAAGTGCCGGGCCTAAATTGAATAATGAAATTTTGAAGAAAAGCACGTCCGCGGTATCAATAAAAAGTATAAATAAAGTCACTATATGCTTCTGTCCGTGTGTAACATGTAAGTTAATTTGTATAAAATACTCTACACGGTCACTACCACTTGTATTTTTTTTTCTGTAATGTTTATATATGTGTGTACATACATGCATATTACACGAGTTAGAAAAATATCGATGTATGGTAATCAAATTATGAAAAATATTTATTTGCGTGCTTTTTCTTTTTTTTATATTATAGGGGGCAAACGAACAGGCGGGTCACCTGATGGTAAGTGATCACCGCCGTCCATAGACACTAGCAACACGGGGGAGTCGCCAATGCGTTGCCAGCCTGTGTTTGGTGGAGAGGGGTTGGGAAAGTGGAGAGGAGGGGGAAGTAGGGGGGAGGTGGTCACTGACCGAACGAAACGCAACAGTGCAAGCAATGTTACTTCACGTCGGTTTTCTGTGGGTCGGGTGGTACTACCCCGGACGAGCCGACCTATAAAGGCGTTGCTCTACCACCTATACAACTTACACTTACACTGCGAAAGTGTAACTTATCGCCGTTATAAAATAAATGGTTCAACACGTCACTTACAAATGATCACAAAACATAGTCCAAATTTATAATCGCAAAAAATAGTATATGTATAGATAAGAGAATTGAAACAAAACACTAATAAACTAAAATAGTTTGTTTTAATATAGACGGATACGTGGTCAAAACATAGTGTTAGGAGTAAAAGTAAAGTGCATGCGTTAGTTGCCAGCCCTAATATTACCAGTGTTATTACATCGGACAATTCTAACCAATTTCAGATTATTATCGTAATTTCAATGTAAAACGAAACGTGATCGATTCTGATCTCATAAGTTTGTCATATACAAAGATATATTAATACTTACGATCTCTTTTCTTTGTTAATTTTAAGAGGGACATTAATTTGTTACATTATAGTCTTTAGACTATTCCAATTAGCAACAAAAAATATTATTTAGTACTTACTTATAATTTCGGTTATTGTAAAATCACTACATTTTATAAAACAGTGTCCTGTGTCACGTATGTTCGCGATAAACTCAAAAACTACTGAACGGATTTTCATGCGATTTTTACTAGTATATAAAGTGATTCATGAGGAGGAAGGTTTAGGTATATGATCTGTCAAGTTATTTTTTTTACTATCTTATTCTTCTATATCTATCTATACATATAATAAGAATGTAAATCTATCGTGTCTGTACTTTTTTGATTTTCGTGAAAAAAGTCGTTGCACGTGTCTAGGAATAAGTAATAGAATACATATCAATCATTTTTAGAAATGTCTGTCTGTCTGTATGAATGTCTGTATGCGGGGCTGTCCCTGACTGGGTCGCTTTCAGGCCGGCATGACAGCGGCGACCGGCGATGGATAGTATGTCTTTTCGGTGGTCGCCCTTGTTTTTGGATTGTACTGTGCTTACCATCAGGCACACTACAGTCACTTTGCCGAGCTACAATAAAAAAATATATATATTTTCTATTCACTTCGCTTGTACATAATAACCAAACTATATTACCTAAAATGTCACCTATATTACAAAATATAATAAATTGTACATATATTAAAAATATTAAGAGAAAAATCTTGAATGGCATAATATGTCTATCTCTTATTAAATCTATAGTAATCAATCATTGTTACTATTCATATATTATTTTCATTTATTACCTATATTGATTACTAGCGGGCACGGAGGACGTTGTTTCGCCCTTATAATAAAAAACAATTAAACCTTCCTCATGGATCACTTTATCTACTGGTGAAAACCGCATGGAAATCCGTTCGGTAATTTTTGAGCTTATCGCGAACAGACAGACAGACGTGGCAGAGGACTTTGTTTTATATTATGTAGGCGATAGTGATTAGATTAAAGATCACAAATTTAAAACTACGCTGAACAGAAAAAAAATTTGCCTGTGTGAAAATTCGTATGTAACTTCCATGGTTTTAATGAACTGTAAATATGTCCCCAAAATGAGTCTAAATCGTTTCAGCGCTTATGATGCTAAATTAGTACACTGCAGCCACGCAAAACCGGGGCGAGTCGCTACTTTCTTCTGCTACTTTTGCATACAAACTAAAATAACTCAGACTATAATCAAAAATTCCTTTTCCAAGGCACTTGGAACTGTGTGTTATTAAAGCGTACATGATTCATAAACTTGTAAAATGAAGTCGACCGCCTTGTGTTTGCTTTGTCATACATCAATTATTTTACAATTTTTTTTTATGCCATATCGTTCTCTTGGAATATGAACTTTATGCGTTTACACATAGAGCATATTTTACAACCATTAATAATGAATTCAGTTCACCACACGATGGTAATTGTCGCAGTCTACCGTGACAGGAAACGGTCAGTTATAATGAGAGTAATGTGGGCTGTTAAGTTATTACATACATATTGTAACAACTTAAGCGCCCGCGTGAATTTACTGCTTAATCTATTCATCCCCCATTAGACCCTTATAAGGGTTGATCTTTAAAAAAAACGACAAGTTACTTATACCTTTATTTGTGAACAATGATATATTTTGAAGTGAAGACTTGTTTAGGCGCGTTGAACGGTATTTTTGGCAGAATATAAATTTCAACCGTGTTCTCTTTTGAATTTTCAAATTAGTTATAGTGTGAATTATTTAAATTTTATAACTTGTAATTAGTAATTATTACATTAGTACCTTCTTCATATCTATTGGCACTCCGAATAATAATTCCATACTTTTTTATACAGCATATTAATTTATCATCATATATTTATGATGGACTGTACAATGTTAATACAAAATTTCAATATTAGATGTAATTACTCAGACTCGTATAGTACACGTCGTTATTCTGACGCAAGCCGTGCAATACGACCGGTCATGCTTGCCAGCATATCATGACGCGAAATTATAAATTTATATCCCGCCAAAAAAATACCGCTCAACGCGCTTAACGAAGTGTTCACTTCAATAATAATGTAATTGGTTTTCGGAATGTTTTCATAACTTTTACAATAATTATTATTTCCTTGGTGAAGTCACAGCACTTTATTTCTATTTGTTACGCGACTAATAACAATGTCACTATGTTAAACACACAAAGCTTGTTAAAGATTTAACAGATAAATGTCATATTTCTTAATAAGGCGACGACGAAAATGAGATATATCTGTCTCATAGAGTTACGTTATGAGTGTCTTGTTGTGATGGATTTTCTCCAATTTCACAACGCGCGACACGGAATTGGGCAGTCAACAACTATGGTTTTATTTTATATTCCACATTATTTTTATATGCCTTACCCTTTGTATGAAGATCGTGTTTCTATAAAAACACCAAGTGAATCGTAAATTTTATTTTATAGATTAATGGGAATATAAACTGTCACTACGTACATACTATTATTCAATATTGATTCAAATCCGAAAAAGGAACAAAAAAATTTATGCATCAATGCTATTTTCCATAAAGTATCAAGTATAATTGATTATAATATGAAGTTATGGGTTTTTATGATTATTATCTATCATGCTTGTAAATTATATTACGCCGTGATTATTTTTATTTATATAAGTTTTAGAGGATTAAAAAAAATAACAGTTTTTACTGCATCACCTGTGAAATAACGGAGCTGAAGGATTTTAGTTTCACTGCAATATAATTAGAATACAGCTGTGATATCTAGATCTAATAAAAACAAAAGACGCGTGTAATAGGCAATTAGTGCAAGGCTTGTGGTATGTTTTTTTTACTCAATTACACAAAAAGTGTAAGAGTTACTCTTTATTGTCATTGTATGCGTAAAGAGTAAACGATGTTAATACACTAGAATATTATATTTAATAACATGTATTAATATCTGTTACTAGTTATCAAAGAAACGTTCTTTTAAACGCAAACTTACTTTCGTGTTACGAAATATAATAGTTTGTATTAAAATTAGATCTATTAAATATTTCGTTGCCGCATCTAGCTATGTTCGAAAACTAATTGCACCTAGTAAATGGTGTATTTACTTACCATGGTAAACAGATTAGTACTTGGTTATATATTAAGGTACAAAAATTATGGGTTTCAGTTTTGACCATAAGCTCACTTGATGATAACATGACGGTGTGTTCTAAGATGAACACTGTGTCAATCGACAAACGTATGAATTATTACGATAGAGGAGAACATTGTGATAAAATAGCATATATAAATATAGCATGGTGGTAGATCCTTTTCTATATTCACTAGGTTAGCTACCACTCTCAAGTTGAACCAAAAACCTGTTAGTACCATGTAGTAGAGTAGCAAGTACCATGTCAAGCGGGTACATACATAAAGGATTATTATAGGGTAGATCAATATGTAAACGTTGGTGACGTCTGGAAATGACGACTCTTTCTGTGCGTCCACCTAAAACGAATGTTACTGTATATGTCTATAAAAATATGTTGTGATCTGTTACGTATAATGGAAAGATAAATCAGATCGAGTTTCTTGCCGGTTCTTCTCGAAAACTGGGTTGTTTTCCGAACTGGCGGTAGATGTGACGTTCATAAGTGCCTTCTCAGGGACTACGTTAATTAAAGAATTTTTGATTGTTTGATTGTATTCCGGTAGCTGCACTACATCGTCAATTACCGTCATATCATGTGAGATTCTAATCAAACTTTAAAGGCTGTAAACTATAAAAAACTTAGTCACATGCAACTGTTAGTATCACCATTACATAGTATAAAACAAAGTCCCCTATCGCGTCTGTCTGTATGTCTATTCGCGATAAACTCAAAAACTACTTAACGGATTTTCATGCGGTTTTCACAAGTGGATAAAGTGATTCATGAGGAAGGTTTTGGTTTATAATTTGTTAAAATTAGGGCGGGACAACGTCTGCCGGGCCCGCTAGTTTAAATATAATATGTAGTTTGTTATGGTAAGGGCTTTCAGTGTTACATCATTGTAACCGTAACAAGAAATTGCGTGGTCACAGATAGCCTGTGAATATCAGTTGTCTGCGATTTAATTGCATTTACATAATTCTACAAATATGCACAGGAATTTTTAAGTAAAACGTAAGTATAAGTTAAAAAGTAAGTATAAACACGTTGTTTAGGCTTACTGAATTTTGAAGTGAAATTTCCTATGTGACGGTTTTGATATTCTGATCGGTAATCTTTTAGTGTGACGAAAAGTGGCGGGGTAAACACTGTGTCGAGTGGAGTGTTGAAAACATCGGTTTTCTCCCGATCATTAAAGTTAAGCAACGCCGGGCGCGGTAAGTACTTCGATGGATGACCACCTGGGAGTACCGCGTCACGTTGGCCTAATGTTGTATTTTTTCAATAACATGTTTATCTGTGATACAAGAGTCTCACTTCTATCGTTTGTCTTTACGACACACCTTATTTTTTTGTTATATAGTATACTAGTAGCTCGTACTGACTAAAATGTTTTTTTTATTGTTATGAAAACACAAGAGTCAGAACTATCATCAAACCGATTATATCTTGTTTGATTATTTTTGATCAGGTTTTTTTGATAAAAATGGTTACTGTGACTTGTCCCTAGTAGATAGATGCTGTCATGGACTTTATTTTATAGATTTTATTATAAGGAATTATTTAATTTAATTTTTTTTTTATTTAAATTTTAATTTTAATAATCAAGACGAGAAAAAAGGAAATGTAAATTATTTATTAAATATATTGTAATTCAGTAGAAGTATTAGAATATCTATATTTATATGACTATAAAATCGATCGTAAATTACATTACCCCAAATGAGTTTCGCTAAGTTGTTGAAATATTTGTTTACCAAAATCCTCTAGCCATAGTATCCGTAGAAAATATTCCCTGTTATTAAAAAAAAGTTAAATACGTATTGAATACTTGCTTTAAAAATGTTTGGGTACTTACGTATGAAATGCACCGCGCTCGCCGATCGCTGCCGCGGCAAGCTCGCGTTATCCTTTTTCGCACGTCTAATCTACATACATCTACGTACATTACTTAGGGCCCCCATTGAAAATCAGCGCTGCAGTAACACCCAGTTGTGCTGCAGCACTTAGCTGAATGGGGGTGCCTTTGTTGGATATAATATAAGCTATGTATACGTTCATCTTGTTGTTATCCAACAATAAATACATTTCTTTCTTTCTTTCTTTCTAATATAACCTAACCAAACCGAGATAAAAGAGCAAGATGTCGAACGTTCGGCGAGCGCGGTGCATTTAATACGAAAGTACCCAAACTTTTTTAAAGCAAGTATTCAATACGTGTTTAACTATTTTGTAATAATACGAATAATGTTTTGCAAAGATATCTTTTAGAATTTATACATATTAAGATTTACATAATTCTAAATAGAAATGAATAATGAAAATAGCGTTTATATCTATACATGTAATAACAATGCAAATCTAACGTGTCTATTCTTTTTAGATTTCTGTGAAAAAAATTGCCACAGGTGTCTGGGAATAAGCAATAAAATACATTTCAATCATTTTTAGAAATATCTGTCTGGTTGTCTGTTTGTATGAACACGCATCACTGCTAAAGTACTGGGTTCACGATAAAATCCCAAGAAAATAATAAAGCATATCCTTGAGTAACATTAAGTCTTAGTTTCATTAAAATCGGCTTACTCTACCAAAAGTTATTGTAATTTTAATTGACTACGCGACTTAAGAACGCAGGAGACATTCGGATAATTTTATTAGTCACAGTTTTTTTACATTAGGTTCCACGAGCCAGGAGTCACGGGCACAGCTAATAATAAACATATATCGTCAAATATCTTAACTGTCTTGTGTCGTTTTTCGCTCTGATGAGCATCTAGAGTAGATGATGGTGTTGAAAATATATTATGTCACAATCTTCTCACATGAGTGTTATAGCAAATATAGGTGTACATTATACGCGTATATTACGCGTGTGCTCGATATTTGCTCTCATTAACGTCGTACTAGATGACCAAAGCGGTTATATGCGTTAAAAATTTTTGTCAGCTAGTTGTCCTTCATAGGCATGAGAAATTAAAGATGCACTTGGAACAGGTGTAACAGAATAGGATGATTGGAATAATGCAATGAAAATAAAGGAGTGTAACAAATCGGATCCAATTATGACTTCCAACTTTAACATGTAATAGTAAACAGCTTACAAGAGTAATTATATATAAGACAAACATATATTCGTATAATCACACACACACACACATATATTTTAACTCAAACACGTGCACACGTACCCACACACATGCATGCACTCAGTACTGCCTGTGCACAAGACGCACGCACGCTGCACTAATGACAAAACAACATTCAGAACACAATGAACAAATGACTGAAGTAAAACTTCTTTAGGCGCGACTAGGAGGTAACTGGACGACAATGCAACGGAAGTCCGTTCGGCAATATGGCGTTACGTTTCTGTGCCATCCGGTTTCTAAATATTTTTGATTTTGTCAATAAATAGTTTATAAACAAATCAATGTAAAATTTTTGAAAAGATTCTTTCAATAGAATTAAATATGTATAAATGGGCGCGCGACCGTGCTGCCATCTGAGTTCAATGTAAGTAAGTAACAAATTAAATCAAAGCTTCATTATCTGTAGTACCATCTATCAGCTACTGTTATAACGCCAAATAAGTTTTACTTCAATCGCGTGTGACGGTTATTAGCACTCATTTTTTTTCTTTTTAAATGTTGAACAGTGATATTAATCATGCACTGGAGACAACCCGCTCAGAAGTAGAAATTCATAAGACATGCCTTTGACCCTAGTGTGGGTACAAATCTACAATATCTTAAGAAATTGTTATTGTGTTGTGAATCTTTGTAAGCATAGAATAAAATATTTAGCAAATGACTATATATTACTTTTTCTTTTTTTTAAAAGAAACACATATGTCAGGATAAGAAATGTAGTGATCCAATAATTTTGATATCAAAAAGGGTAAACCAAGATTTCCGTTTTGTATACTGATGACTAGAAGGAAATTTATATAGAGATTATGGTATAAGTATTAATACGCAGTTTCGAGTACAGAGTGCTACAATGTTTTCATTTGAGTTTAATAATTTTATTAATAATTTATTAATAGCCTTAATAATTTAGACTGACTGATACGTTCACTATTTATTTTATCTACCTCTATAGGGATATGACCTAATACGTTGTAAAAGTGCCTATTCTCCAAACAGTAAACAATTCAGTGCAACTACAAACCTCGTTTACCTTACCTCTTATCAAATCTCGACCTCATGGTTAGAGTGACTCACAATAATATCTTGATTAGGTTAGTTGTGCAATTGAAATATATTAATTTATGTGGTATCTTACATTTAATTGTAGACAATATACGATCGTCTTTACAAATCGACTAACAATTTAGTTTATGCTTGTAGTGTTCCTATATGACTCCAAAAATTCTTTATGACTGAAATGCTACACCAGTTATATCGACTTATCGGAGATTATGTGATAAAAACTCGGTCAAAATTCGCAAGGAAATCTGAATACTTTGAGGAATATTCAATAGATTTTTAATGATTTAAAATTACTAATATTCTGATAAATTTGTACTTTCTCTCGCGACGAAGTTTTTGATAATGAGAGGTCTACATGCTAGTGTAATATCATTAAAGTAATGTTATAGGTTTTCCAATCCGCAAGTTTGATTTCAAATAACAATCAGTTCACACCAGAGATGACATGTGATTGTTGTTCTTTATTTATAGTATCAAAATATCGTTGCTTTATCTCAAATGGTATTGTTCCAAGCACAAGCCTACGACAGTAAATAATTTCGATACTTATGTTCGAATTATAAGCAAGAAAGGTAAATGTTTAAATTAATACCAATTCGTGAGTGTCCGGCAGTCCAATTCTGTTCCACTGTTACACAAAGTGGTGTAGGAAGCATCGGTATATGGGCCAGATTGGTTGCGAAAGCAACAACTGTACCTAGAAACGGTGGGTGCTTAAAATGTGTCTTATATTTCTGATATCTATTTGGAAGTAGCTGTGGCCGCGACTTCTTTCGCGAAGAATCGGATGAGCAAAACAGTGACTAATAATGTCATCTGAATGTAATAAGTCCATTTACTTATCCACTTTTCTCTCGTACTTAAGTCGCGTCGTCATTAAAATTACAATAACTTTTGACAGACCGAACCGATTTTAATGAAACAAAGGTTTTATAATGAGCTCAGTACTGTCGCTGTGATGCGTATTCAAACAAACAAATGTATTTTATTACTTATTTCTAGATACTTTTTTTTTACATAAATCTAAAAACATAGATACGTTATATTTACATTCTTATTATATGTATAGATAAAATACTCGTAACAACTAAACACATGAATATACTGTAAGATATGCAAATATAAATTATACCATACCTCACTTTCATGTTACAATTTATTCAAAGCATTTGAAGATAGCTCCCATATGACACGATCTTTTCAAACTTTCTTGAATTTTAATCGTTATATTTTGGACAATTTATACAATATAAATTATAGTCTTTTTATTATTCTGATATCTATGCTATATATTAATATCCCTTAAATAGTTAATGAGCGGAAGAATGATTAACGTAACAAGGCAATGGTGTCCAATTGGATCGCAACATGACACGCCAAACGTAAGTTGTAGCAGTCATGCATAGCTTTGCCGTGTTTAAGAATCACCTAGAGTATATCACACTATATTATCGAACAAAGTCCTCTGCCACATCTGTCTGTCTGTTCGCGATATACTGAAAAACAGACTTTCATGCGGTTTTCAACAGTAGATAAAGTGATTCACGAGGAAGGTTTAGGCATACAATTTGTCAAGGTTTTTTTTATTAACAGGGCGAGATGACTTCCGCAGGGTCTCTAGTCTATACATATAATAAGAATCTAAATCAAACGTGTCTGACCTTTTTAGGTTTTTGTAAAAAAATTGTTGCAGGTGTCTGGGAATATGTATAAAAATACCTTTCAATCATTTTTAGAAATGTCTATCTATCTGTCTGTCTGTTTGATTGAACAAGCATCACTACTAAAGTACTGTGTTCATGATAAAACCTTTGTAAGAAAATCATAAAACAAATCTTCGGGTAGCATTTAGCTTTTATTTCATTAAAATTAGTTCGGTCTATCAGAAGTTATTGTAATTTTAATGACGACGTGACTTAAGTCTGAGAGAAAAGTAGATAAGCAAATGGACTTAATACATTCGGATGACTTTATTAGATACTGTTTCTTACATAAGGTTCCACGCGGATGAAGTCGCGGGCACAGCTAGTATCTAGTAAAAGAGTGAAGTAAGGATAGTCTCTGTGAGTGACGAATGTCATGCATAAGCTAATACACCGGTCATAGTTAATAAATATACATATACGAATGGCTTACAAAAAGGTGAACGCAAATGGATTGCCAGTTTCTCGCTGTGCTGTGATTTTCCCTTACTACGATAAGAAACCGAGTATTAAAAATGTTCCACCAAAGAAGAATACAATTCGAAACCAGTTTACCCACCTATCGATTTCCCAAATGTAAAACAAACTTCAATAGTTAAATTTTAGTGATCTACTATTATCTTAAACTGTTCTGATTCTGGTTATGTAATTGTTTTACATTCAGATGTGTATCAAACGGTCACCGCCGCCGTTTACTTCGTCGATATTCATTTGCATATTGTACGAACAGTCCTTTGGTCTCACGCTCTGCGTATTGTTCCTATGTTTTATCGGAACACGCTTTCGTCATATGAAATAGCCAAATGAATAGATACATTGTAGAATAAAACGTTAATGCCAGCTTTATAAGCGTACTAGGTTCTGCTCGCGACTTCGTCCGCGTAGAATAGTTACTTTGGGCTAACGTTAATTTTAACTCACGACTTCGTATACGTAGAAGGTGAAAATATTTTTAAATAATATATACGTTAACCACGATTTTGAAACATTCTGCATTGGTGCTTTGCTCTTATTGGTCTTATGGTCGGTCGTGATGATATATAGCCTATAGCCTTCCTCGATAAATGAGCTATCTAACACTGAAGAATTATTCAAATCGGACCAGTAGTTCCTGAGATTAGCGCGTTCAAGCAAACAAACTCTTCAGTTTTATAATATTAAAGTATAGAAGTATAGATAAAGCCCTATAGAAAAACTATACTAATTATAGCGAATTTTCATGGCATACCAACAACATTTATTTTTAGACTCTCGGCCTAATTTTTTGTAGTACCTTGAAAACGAATAATTTTAGTGTATTTTAATAGGTATAAAATACATTTTTTATACGAGTTTGGCTATAAAAAGGCACAAGGTTAAACGGCCTTTCGTAAGCACAGATTGTGCTATTGAATACCTTTCATGAGCTTTTCTCATTTACTCCTGGAACGCTGATAGAGAATGGTTTAGAACTAATTCCTTTGTACTACATTACTGCAAGAAGACGATAAATCTCAAGTACTGGCATTTTAAAGGAAAACTTATTTGGTGATTTTATGAAACGAATATGTGTAACGAAAAAGAGATAGATATAAACGTATATGTAGGTTTTAAACTGTGTCAGAATGAGATAGAATGCTTTTCTATAGTTTCCCTTTCCGTCCTTTCCTCCTTAGGCGTTAATTCGTAGCAGTCTGCGTCCTCACTATTCTACCGTAGTATACAGGCCTCTACACGGACTCTGCGTACCATGAAGACTCCATCCTATATACTATATTCTTAATGTACTCGAAATATAGACAAAGACCACGCGCGCTGGTCTTCGGAGCCACAGTTTTACGGTAAATCCTATCTGGGCACGAACTAAAAAGTTCGCAACATCTTATCTTTGCCGTGCCGTGAAGCTGTGGAACAATCTCCCGGCCAGTGTGTTTCCTCCTTCCTATGACATGGGGTCCTTCAAGCGCAACGTGAAGAGATACTTACGCAGGCCGGCATGACAGCGGCGACCGGCGAGGGATAGTATGTCTCTCGGTAGTAGCCATTGTTTTTGGATTGTACTGTGCTTACCATCAGGCACAGTAAAGTCATTTTGCCGAGCTACGATAAAAAAAAAAATAAAAGAGAAGGAGAGAGGAGAGAGAGAAACGTTTATTCATTAAAATCTTACAAATAATGCCGAAAACTAATGTTTACCAACTCCGTAGTGTATTCATTTCGTTCTCTTAAAAAATAATCAGAATACTAAGTTTATTTTCTACCACGTATGAGCCACACAACTTTTTTATAGCATTTTGCTTTTTGTTTACTTTTCTAGAAATCATAACCTCACGGGAATTTATACCTTATTGATTTAACTAACTCTGGGTATATGACGAAATTTATAGAGTATCAGAATGTCGGAAAACAGACAATCCGCATAAACCTAATTTAGCAAGTATTGCATTTATTTCTTGCACAATTTATCGGCAGTTTGATTTCGTTGAACATTGTTTTAATCTGGATCATTATTTAACTTACCAAGTAGTAGTTTTGATTTATTGACAACTAGCTATGCTCGCGAGTCTGACCGCGTGGAGTAAAAAAAAGTGATTAATAAAATCATCTGAACGTATTAAGTCCATTTACTTATCTACTTTTCTCTTGTACTTAAAATTACAATAACTTAAATAACTTTGGTAAGGTGAACTTTAACAGTGACGCGTGTTCAAACAATAGGACAGACAGACATTTCTAAGACCTGCAATAATGTTTTTCACAAAAATCGAAAAATTGCAGACACGTTACACTTACATTCTTATTATATGTATAGATTATATGCAATCCGTTTTACCTCATGGTCAGTGGATATCTTGGACACAGTTAGTGGTACGCCAATAACCGTATATCATGTAAAATACTTAGAATTCTGCACCTTTAATGGTACGCTTCAATGCTTAATAATCATTTACTTGACGATTATCCGGTAGGTAATTGGTTTAGTGAAGCCAAAACGTTTCATAGAAACAATGTTTTGTTACGTTTTAACTAACTCGCTCTCTTGTATGTCTAATGGGGCGAAATGTTTTAACAGATCTTTAATTAATTGAGTTTTTGATGGGATCTTGGAATGTCATGTAGTGGGTTTTATATTTCATTCATAACTAGTGGGCCCGGCAAACGTTATCCTACCCTGATATTAAAAAAAAACCTTGACGAATTATATACTTAAGCCTTCCTCACGAATCACTTTATCTACTGGTGAAAACCGTATGAAAACCGTTCAGTAGTTTTTGAATGTATCGCGAACAGACACACAGACAGACGCGGCAGAGAACTTTGTTTTATAGTTTGTAGTAGCCTGTGTTATTGGACTCTATATTTTGTAATATTGGTAGTGTTTTACGTAACATAGTTCGATTATTGTTCACAAGTTAAGTGAAGGGAAAATAATACCGCGCAGGATTCTGACTTGCCACAAAAACTCCCTGGAAAGTTGTATCAAGGGGGCCACCATGTTGTTAGAGCAATGAAATAATTGCAAGAAACTTGTAATATCATCAGCTCCATAGTGGCAGTAATAATCTACTAGAAGATTGGTTGCCAAAAATAAAACTAAAAAATAATAATTTCCTTACTTAGAGTTTTGGTATAGTAAACATACTCCAGGATTGGATGATAATAATAATAATAAAAACTCTTTATTTCACACACGTTGAAAATATACAAAATTAGACATCAGTTTATAATATTACACGTATTACAATATTACACAGTTAGGCGGCCTTATCGCTTAGAGCGATCTCTTCCAGACAAACCTAAGGAGACATTTTATTTTCAAAAATACCGAGTGGCAATATAAATAGACAAAAGGAATTACAAAAACTATAGATAAAAGTGAAATGACGCAATAGAATATTTCTATTACGACAGCGAGAGGTAATGCCGGTGGAGATATTTTTTAAATAATGTCACGGATCTTGTCTGCCTAATATCACAAGGGAGTACGTTCCATAGGCGTACAGCTTGAACCGCAAATGATTTATTATAAAATTTAGTGTGACAGATAGGAAATTTGAGTAAATGTTGAGAGCATGATGATAATACAGAAAAAGATGAAAAATAATTTTCTATTCCAGATATGATAACATGGAAATAAACTGGAATGAACCTAAATCCTGAATATTTTTATCCCGTTCCTTTCTTTTAGGCTCTTTTTGAACTCATAAAAATATTCATAAGCTCTTATAGACTATTTTGGAGATTTGTGATTGTACATTGTTTTTGGTTACAAAAATACTTCTAATATTTAAAAGAAATATTTCTATTGGTAATTGCAAAATAACTAGTCGCTACAGGACTTCCTACTATAGTATTCCTTATTTACATTTTCTACTTATTTGAACCAACGATTTTGTTCAACTTGTCAAAATAACCAGAAAGTCCATTTATTTGTTTTTTTTTTATCCTTATTCCCAAGGCATTGTATAAACATAACTATAACCCTTTTGTTAACTTTCGCATGCTTTCCATCGAAATAGTTAAACTAACGATAATGTTTTGAAAAATGGAAGTTTATTTCTCTACTATTTATTATATATTAAAGACCACTGTCGTGTTAATCTATATCAAACTGGTTCTAAAATCTAAAGGCTTTTATAGGGTGGAATACTATGTGAACGATGGTGATGTCTGGAAATGACGCTCCTCTCTGTGCATCAACTAAAAACGAATCTAACTAGTTATCTTTGTAAAAATATATATAATGAAAAGATGAACCATATCAAGATTCTAGCCGGGTCTTCTCGATGACTGTGTTGTTTTCCGAACCGGTGGTAGTTTTGACGTTCATAAGCACTTTCTCACGGCCTAAACTGTATATTTTTTATATTACGAATATTCATACAAGAATAATAACCCATACTTTCGTCAATTCCAGACGGATCATGGAACGTGGATCATCAGTACCATGGACACAAATTCTGCAGGAGACTATAGGAGAGTCTCGTTTAAGTGGCGACGCCTTGAGAGACTATTTCAAGCCTTTGGAGGATTGGCTGAGCAGCGAAAACTTAAGAACGGGCGAGTACCTCGGATGGAGCTATGATGGTGATTACTGCAAATTTAGGTAAGAGAGTTTTATAACTTTCTACTTCTAATACTCAGTGTCTTAGTTATTATTATGAACAAAAAGAATAACAAAATTAACTCTAATATTAAAGCACGATAAAATATAAGGGAGTGGAGAGAATGTCCATTCTCCGTTACAACACGACACAGAGTACTTTTTTCATATCATCATCTCAACTTGTACGAGCCCACTGCAAGGCCATAAGCCTCTTCCCAAAAGAAGGTATGGTCATAATCATAACGCCAGCCCACGCCCACGACGTATTGGTGATTTAAAACTCTGAGAAATCCACAGTTCTATGTAATCCCACATACAGTGTTACTACAAGAAACATTTTTCAGGTTTAAGTTTCCTCACGATGTTTTTTTACACCGTCAGTTGATAGTGTTCCCAATTTAAATTAGTAAAGGTACGCGATTTTCGAAGAATTCGTTAGTACACGCCGGGGTTTGAACCTGCAGACATCGGATTGATTTTCCGTCGATCATATCAATAGACCACCATGACTACATATAATCCTCGTCAATCTTTTTAGCCGCTCTGAATACAGCCTTATGTTCGCGCTTGCGTGTAATATAGTCAAGAGCTAAATACAAAATAAAGTTTAAATATTATAAAAGAAATTAAATTGGCATTTATTTATCGTTAAGTTGTATCGGAGTCACAATTCAATAGTATAATGTTATAAAGTTGGAGGGCTTGTTTGTTTGGTTGAACGCGCTAATCTCAGAAACTACTGGTCCCACTTGAATATCCGCTATATCATCATCGCTAACACCGGACTACGAGCGACGAGCGGAGCACCAATGAAGAATGTTTCAAAATCGTTTCTTTTTTCCTTTTGAGAGCTTCCGCTGCGTGTTAGCGTTCGCTCAAAGTAACTATTCTACGCGGGCGAAGTCGCGGGCAGAAGCTAGTATGATATAATACGTATTTATACCCTACATGTGTGTCATTTTTTACTCATAACGGTTAAAAAGGTTGGCGACAAATGTACCGTTTCAAAATGATTATAATCTGGCTTATCACTAGTAACTACCCACGGTGTCGCACGCTTTTATATGCGGTAATAATTTTCCACCCGTGGCTTCATTTTATTTTATTCCTTTGTATAAAATGTAATAAATATCGTTCACAGTAAATAACGTCTTCAATTTTTCTCATAGTATAATATTTCTATTACAGCATTGAAACTGCGGGCCTGCAAGTATACGGAGGCTTCTACAATGCTGCCAAACAGAACTATGACGTCATCAGTTTTACCACAATACTATTGGCTTCTATATTAATTACATTCTTAACATGCAGACACTGATTGGTTATAATATGTTTATGTAATTGTTAATAATAAGTAAGTGCTTTTATATTGTATTTCAATAATTACTAATATGATATGAATTGAATACTACAACCAAATATTTGACCAGTGTGTTTGCCAAATGATCTTCCAAAGATTACGATTGGGTTCAATGTCGTTTTCTGTTAATTCGAAAATAATCCAGTATGTTTAATGTAGATAACGCTTTCCGCAGGTATTTTTACTACATTACAGTAACTTAGTATAGATCTTATAATAACAAGAGATCGATAAATGACGAACTTTTGTATGTTTCAACTAATATCGTGTGATAAAACATGTTTGTTCGTATGCATATGCCTTGTTCTATATCATCTACTTTCCGTGAGCTATGCTTAATTTAAAAAACCGAAAAGCGGATTCTGATTATGTCCTTCATATTTTGAAAGTTTGTAATAAAGTTGAATCTAATACCTAAATCTATGTATTAAAATTGCAAAATTATTGCTGTAATTTTTTTTGGGACAAAAATAATCTTTCTGTTTCCGCCCGGGATCGAACCGGGGGCCTTGTGCGTGTGAAGCACACGTGATAACCGCTACACTACGGAAACATGCGTAGAGTCGGCGAAATTTGCTATTACGATGATAACTTTAAACTGTATTATTTTTATATAGTATTTTTTTCTATTTTAATTATTTTTTTAATGTTATGAGCATCACAATATTTTTAAACTTGCTAACAAATCAATACACTTATTCTTAAATAACGTTTTATATAAATATTAATAATAAAAAAAAATGATTACAATTGATAACTTTGTACATATGTAATTTTAATTTTATTTTAGTGATAATAAAAATGAATTTATATAAATCTTCATGTCTTTTATGTTTAATAGTCTTTACTCTGTCAAGAACATACCTAAAAAAAAAGAATAATCAAAATCGGTTCACCCAGTCCAAAGTTATGAGGTAACAAACATAAAAAAAAAAAAAAAAAATACAGTCGAATTGATAACCTCCTCCTTTTTTTGAAGTCGGTTAATTAGAATAAGTATGTATAAATGGGGTAAGCATCAAAATTTAAAAGATGCAATAAAGGAATTCATTATGTTATAGCTAGGTCACACACTAAGACTTACTTATTTCTTCATAAATTAACCTAATATAGTATGTGACTAATAGAATTCGTGAGAATAAATTACTCACAAAGCAAGATACAGTATTTTTTTAATTCTCGCACTAGATAGTGAATTTCCATTAGCAGTCATATCTCAATAATAAATAAATATCAGAAATTGTACAACAGAAAGAACACAATGGCCAGAAGATATGCTTTACATGGTCTTGGGTAATATTGTAGCGTCAGAGTCCGTCACACATTGTGATGCTATTGTGAAAGAAAGAAATAAATACCAAGTAACACAGTTCTTAATAACACTCGTCACAGTAAAAACAGTAGAATAATTTCAACAAGATGACCGCTCTACACAGATGAAGCGGTTCAAGATTCTTGATAACACCTGCATCATGTTATCATGTACAATACAGGAAGTCCGTTTCTGTAGCCTTATGAAATATTTTAAATCGAGAACTAGGATTTCCTTTAATTTTGATTAATAATGCGTCCTTTGATAACGTCATTTTATTGACATATAATAACCTAAATTTTTATTAATTAGATTAATATTAATTTAGATTTTAGAGAATAGATTTCGTGAATATGTAAAAATACTCGTTTTTGTTATCTTAAACTTAAAAAAAACCTTATAAGTTCTGACTTAAATGAAAGTAAGCTCTTGCTAAGAATTCGGCTGCGTTTAAGTACCGAGAGATCAGAATTTGATAAGGGATGGGTACGCGGTCGTTTCGTTGGCACTATCGCAGAATTAATAATCGCTTGCGTTTTGGACTTTTGGACACCCCTGTTTGTTCTAGTATATTATTTATGCTTACATTACAACATTTTCATTTTTACAATAACTAGTAATAATATATTGCATTATTCATATGCTTTGATTATTGAAAACATAATTATTGTACAGCAAACAAAACAAACAATAATTATACAACAAAGTATAAGTGCGAATAGGCGAACAGTTCACGTTACACTCAAAGTCACGATACGAATAACATATATTCATTAATGATCGTCTCATTGTTACAAATTGCAGTACAATAAAAAAGGAAAAATTACTCCACAACAGAATAATTGATAACAGATTATAACAGAAATTGATGCAAAACAACACCGTAAATTGATGTAGACTAGTTGATACGTGCGACTTCGTCTGAGTCTTTTATTATCCAATATATTTTATGTACAGAGGAAAAAGTATAACTACCACACCGCTTGCCCCACTATATATGGACCAAGCGTCTAAGAAGGAAAAAAATCATCAGATTTCATCCAGTAGTTATGCGCGTAGAGTGATGCGCGCAGGATAACAAACTTCTATCATTTTATTTATATGAATGGATGATATACACGTGTTATTATCATCTACAGAAGTGGTCGCACTAAAATCCGTAAGTTGGTGTTAGTCTTATGGCCGTGAATTTCGCACCCGCACACTCAGTGCAACCCTCCCTCTCGGTAGGTTCGACCACTTTGGCACCCTTGAGCTTCTAGCCAAGCAGCTGAGTATCATAAGCTCTCACTCCATTAGTACGGCGAAGCTGTGAAGGCCTATCAGGCGTTAGTCAGTTCGAAAAAAAATTTTTAGTCTTATTTCAAGCGTATTACATTTATAAAGTATATGAAGAACTTGGAAGATATCAGAAATCTTTTACAGAATGAACCCGTTAATTAATACAGTCAGCAATAGCTCTAGCTTTGGCCATGGAAGTAAGAGAAGATTCTATTCTTTGTTCAGTGGCTATGACTGCTCGTACTTTATGACAGTTGAGACGGTCATTTCTAGACAGTCACTATCAATGTACCTTGAAGATAATTATCTCAACTTCGTCATTATGTTATAAATTTTGTACCAGGAGATAATAAACATATACACACCTTCTCGTATATCATTAACACCGAAAAATGATGTAACATGCACATTTGCATATGAATTCAATATTACAAAATGCATTTTTATGTTATATTTTATAGTGATTTGTTTTCATTTAAATAAAAATCAATACAGACTAATAAATGTATGTAATAAAACACATAAATACATAAATGAATAATAAATAAATACATATTAATACATATAAAGTTGTATATATATAAATTATTTTTGTGTCTTGTGTTTACACGGGGTTAATCTCCAAAATGGTTAATTTTGATGAGACCTTTATTTGCAAAGAATGATTTGGAGTAACTAGCATCTAGGCTCTATAGCGTTACAATACTGTATAAAGATTAAGCAGTAATGTTAGAATTTATCAGTGGTAAGGTAAGTTAAACATGAAGCAATAAACCTATTTCAATATAAATGAAGCCACGCAAATTAACTAGTTATAAAAATAATACGAAAATTTCGTAAGACGAATCCGAAGACTGAATTTTTATGATTAAAATCCGTTTACCAAAGAATTTAGATATGTCTTGTTTGCTACCACGACGCTACAATTTATTATAACTAGCTGACCCGTGCAACTTCCTCGCGTCTAATCGGTCACTACCGAATCCAATAGTATTTTTAAACGGGAAAAATTCGTAAAGAAACCTGGAATCCGATTGCAGCGACATCTACCGGATCCAATTGTGAATAACTATTCAGGACCCACTCAAACACATACCTACCTAATTGGTATGCGACCAATCTTCTCTAATAAGCCTAGAACCCGATTGCATCACCATCTACCGGGCAGGGTTGTAACTAGAGTCCAATTTCAGGTAGGACATCATTGGTTACAGGTAGGGTGAAAGTAAAAAAATTATCATAACTCAAACTATGAAGTAACAATTTAATTACAAAAAATTATCTTAGTTTTTGGTCTTTTTAAGGTAGGGTATTGTGCTTTCTAGGTAGGGCATTGTTATAAATGAGTCACGTTTATTATGTTTATATATTTATTGGAAACCATTACATGAACTACTTGAACTATCTTATTTGAAATCTAGTGTTGCCAATCTCATAACTCTTAATAACTACTTATAATCATATTATTTATTAGTACAACAGGCATTGTCCCCCAATGCCCCTCCCCGAGCTACGGCCCTGCTACCGGGTCCAATGGTAATAAAAGCTATCCGATATATTGGCGAGAAATGTCATTCCAGTACCCCTTATGTTGCTCCTATACCCGTCACATCTCAAAAGTAATTTTCTGTTTTATTAATTTTGATTTAGTAATAAGCGAAGACTAAGCCACATGTGAGTATTTGTAATAAATAAATAGAAATGCTATTTTTATAACGACTTCAAGACCAACAGTGTTGAATCAACTACTCATCATATTTACATACGAACTAAATATTACAAAATGCATTTCGCTAAGAATTATATTAATAAATAGCTTCTGCCCGCGACTTCGTCCGCGTTGAATAGTTACTTTGGGCTAACGCTAACACGCAAGCTCTGAAAAGGAAATAAAAAACCGAATTTGAAACATTCTTCATTAGTGCTCCGCTCCTATTGGTCTGAGCGTAATGATATACAGCCTCTAGCCTTTCTCGATAAATAAGCTATCTAACACTGAAATAATTGTTCAAATGTAATCAGTACTGCCTGGAATTAGTGCGTTCAACCAAACAAACAAACAAATAAGCTTTATAATACTACTATACTCCTTTTCTCTCGTACTTACCTCGAGCCGTCATTCTAATTACAATAACTTTTGATAGAGTGGA
Organism: Antheraea yamamai; assembly: GCA_036509395.1. Lineage (NCBI taxonomy): Eukaryota > Metazoa > Arthropoda > Insecta > Lepidoptera > Saturniidae > Antheraea > Antheraea yamamai. Next base: position 18,703,088 of record AP028432.1, read on the forward strand.
CCGATTTTAATGAAACACAGACTAAGTTACTCCCGAAAATATGATTTATGATATAAGGTTTTATTGAAAACCCAGTACTAAAGCAGCGATGCGTGTTCATACAAACAGACAGACAAACAGACTTTTCTAAAAATGATTGAAATGTATTCTATTACTTATTCCTCGACACCTGCAACAATTTTTTTCTTGAAAATCGAAAAAGTACAGACACGTTGGATTTACATTCTTATTATATGTATAGATGTATAGATAACGGATGATAATCTAAATAATAATACATTTCCCTGTGTTTTAAAATAAATAAGTCCGTACGATTATGTAAACATTAAACATAACAAATACTTGCTTAAAATAGAATAAAAATTTTAATAGCGACATTCTCTAGTTAGTGTGCGGCTCCGAAATCAACGGTTTTGAAATTTAAAAATTAGTTGAGTAGTGTGTGGATCTGAAATGGACAGTTCTGAGAGCTTAATCCTAAAACCAGTTTAAACTATTTTGAAAATGTACATACTCCTATTTCTATGTCTAAGTATCTATACATATAATAAGAATGTAAATGTAACGTGTCTGTACTTTTTCGATTTTCGTGAAATTTGTTGCAGGTATCTAGGAATAAGTAATAGAATACATTCCAATCATTTTTAGAAATGTGTCTGTCTATCACGCATCATTGCTAAAGTACGGAGTTCACAATAAAACTTCGACAAAAAAAGTTAAAGCATATTCTCGGGAGTACGACGCGGCGTAAGTGCGAGAGAAAAGTAGACAAGTAAATGGACTTAATACATTCAGATGACTTTATTGATAACTGTTTTTACACAAACTTCCACCCAGACGAAGTCGCGGGCGGCACAGCTAGTCTTCAATATATTTTTAATTTATTAGGGAACGAAATACAGAGAATCTTGCTTTTTGCTTTATTTTAAAATACATATATTTCATTATTACATCTATATAAATAAATTATATACTTATGTATTCATAGCCCACAAAATATTGTATAGATTTTGTTCAATTATTTTATTTTACTTTTTAGATACATTATTTTGTCTTAAAAACTATCAAGATATCTTTAATTGTTTTAGCCTTATGAAGTATAGAAACTATGATTTCATTGCGTAGAACAACATTGCGTTAAGAAACGGGGCAAGCGATGTAGTGTTTATGTTTTTTCTTTTGTACATAAAATATATTGTTGAGATATTAAACGATTTTTTTTTTCGAACTGACTACGCTATTGGCCTAGGAAGGCCTTAACAGCTTCACCGGATTAGAGATACTAAACGACAAAAATCGTGGGTATCAGCTAGTTTTAAATGTAATATTGCCATAAATAGTTAAAATTAAGTGGCTAAATTTTGAGTCAGGTGTAAATTTTCAGGTTACACAACTGCACTCGATATTACAATAAATTTATATATTTTTTTCATTTACATACTGTCCAAGACATTATACTAATAGTTATATAATATCATTGCTTACTGTTTCATAGCCCGACATAGTTAAATAAGCGCGCACATCCCTCGTGAACCGGTCCCCTGCCGTCAATAAAACCATGGCGGTGTAAACATGGGAGATAGGGGCCAGCCAGGCGGCATGCCCGCCGACAGAGTGACGCCGCGCCACGTCGTGTTTACGCCCTCACAATGTTTGTACTTCCAAACGTTTCTGATGTCCTGGTACATTGCTCGCTTTAACCATTGTTACGTTAACTGCCACGGGACTTTTCCCGAAACTGACCTCCCAGACATTTTATCATATATATTAATACGTGACGCCAAAATGTTGTATCCCTTTTTAAGCCAATTGCGTTAACAGATGAACTTGAAATTTGGCATAGTTAAAGTTTATATGGAGGAGAAGTACAGAAAGCTATTTATTTTATATAAAATGCATTAGAAGTACATTAAATTAATTAAAATATGCATTACTCACACTACTGCTTCAATTTACACAACATATACACACAAGTAAATAAAAAAGACATTTTGACATCCGTCAATAACGGACTTCAATAAAGGTTGCGAAGGAGGTTGCTATGCTCGACTATATGTATTTTTTTACTCTTACGTTCCAATTACCCTTTTTTATTCTACATTCAACAATGATATTATAACATATCTTATATATTAACAGATGATGCCAAAACTTTGCACCCCTTTTTAAGCGAATTGCGCGAACGGATGAACTTGAAATTTAGACAGTTAAAGTTTATATGACAGAGAAGTGCACAAAGCTATTTTTTTTATATAAAATGCATTACAATCATATTAAATTAATGAAAATATACATTACTCACACTACTACTTGAATTTTACACAACATATACACACATGTAAATGAAAAGGCCGTTTCGAACATTCTTCAACCTTCTTACGTTCCAATTACCTTTTAAATATTTTTAACATGACTGACGTCGCATGCCTTACAATATGCCCTTTGAAATCAACTGGTTAAATTGTAGGTTAATATGTATAATATGTAAATTCATAATATACATTCATATTAATTGATAAATAATTTATCTTTAGTAAATTTATGGAACTACTGAAATAATTATTATTCTCTTTGGTTTTATTGAATGCCAAAATTTTTAGGTGACAGGGTTGCTTTCACTTCATGTCACTTTGCTTCATGTTGCCATAAGAGTAAAGCAATATTTCCAAACTCAATGTCAATATTTTAATGTTTAGTATTTCTTTATGGTGTACTCACTTCAAATGATGATTCAATAAAAAAATGAGCGAAAAAATACTTTGTAAAATCAAAATAAGAAAATTTGTTTGGTCATGAATGTAATCCATGACTTCCACATCCGCGGTTACAATAATGCAGTTCAACTTGATGTAGCAATTATACTTAGTACAGTTGATGATAAACTATGAACAAAAATGAATTCATGTTCAAAAGTTAATGGTAGTATTATAAACATCTTTGTTTTGGATTCATCATTTGATTCTATTGTGTATCTATTACCTTTCCAAATGATGATACTGGTCATATCACTATTCCTCATAATGTACAGACAATATTTAATTCAATATCACCCAGAAATAGCACGCACCCATGGTTTCGTGTAAAATTAATTGAAAATTGTGTCATGAGTTGCGATAAATTTATTTATTTTCGTAAAGTTATGTTTACTTAGTATTTAAGAGCCTTACCACCTTATGTATGTAACCGCCTGTTTTTTGTTTCAAATTTATAATTAATTTCAATTTTCAATTAAAATCGTTTTTTTATGTTCATATAATTAAAAAAAAAGTAGCAAATAACTGAGTAGCCATGATGAAAGCCTTTGATTATAGAGGTTATACCCTTTGATAAAAGAACCCTAATAAAGTTCAAACTTTAAAAATTCAATGAACTATGGTCGAATGTCGACCACTGGGCGCCCACTAGTTTTTATAATATTACTAACTAAAAATGGTAATTATAGTATACAGTAATAATCAAGAATTAAAAAAAATAATATTTTTGTAAGGAAAACATATTACGAGTTATCCCGTAATTATATTTGAAACTGCAACACGAAGTTTATGTAAGCCAACCCGGTTTTATTTTCTCTTTCCTTGCATAAATATAAATCAAGGTATGAAACTTTTTATCTGCCTAAGCAGTTTTTAATATTCGACAATTTAAATAGTGCTCACTGAACCCGATACAAATTCTTATATGTTACTATGGTTATTGAGTTATGTAGAAGAAAGCGTGGTAATTTAAAAAAAAATTGCCGCCAAAATGTCCAAAATGACAAAATACTTCAACTTACATATATAGATACAGATATATGAATCTGAATTATATTTATTCTCGGAGTCCAATACAACGCACTTACGTACATGTTTACAATGAACAACATATTTTTTGTTTAATTTCATGTGGATGAGTCGCAGGTAAGAGCTAGTCTAAAATAGAATAACCAAATTACTTCCTATAATGTCAGTTATCTGGCAATGAAAGTCCCGTGAAAATCGATCCAACCGTTTTGGAGATAGCACTACGCTACATGTAGTATGTATGTAGTAATATGTAACGTATACATCTATACATATAATAAAAATGAAGTGTCTGTATGTAATATCAAACTAATTTTTTTTACTGATTGGGTATGGAAGTAGTATACACGCTACTGATAACAGAAATGCAATTTTTAAAATTATTGTCGGTCTGTCTGTCTGTCTGTTTGTTCCGGGTAATCTCCGAAACGGCTGGACCAATTTTGACGGGAATTTCGCTAGGAGGTAGCTAAAATTACGGCGGGTTACTTAGGCTACTCTAATTTAGACTAGCTATGAACCGTGGCTTCATCTGCAGTGCTATCTCCAAAACGGTTGAACCGATTTCCAAGGGACTTTCACTGGCAGATAGCTGACTCTATAAAAAGTAATTTTAATTTATACTAGTGTTAACGTGGTTTGCCGCAGAACTATCTCCAAAAGGTTTGACAATCTTCAAAAAAATTTAAGAAAAAAAGTGACTTAAAAAAAAAAATAAAAAAAATTTAAATTTATATTAGGTAAAGGGCTTGCCAAAAATATCCAAAAAGGGAGTTTTAAGGAATTTCAGGGAGAAAGAAAAAAAAAAAAAAAAAAAATAAAATTTAAATTAAGGTAAATGGGCTTGCTGAGGTAATCTCAAAGGATGACGATTTTTCACTGGCAGATAGCTGACCGTATAGGAAGTAATTTAGGGTATTCTATTTTAGACGAGCTGTTATCTGCGACTTCGTCCGCATGAAATTTAGCAAAAATATGTTGTTCACTGTAAACATGTGCATAAGATGTGCGTTATACTGGACTCCAAGAATAAATATAATTGAAATTAATATTAAATTAATATATCTACATTTAATTCGAATTATATTGTCATTTTGCTTTATTTACCGCGCTTTCCTCTATATAACTCAACAACCATAGTAACATATAAGAATATTGTATCCAAATCAATGAGCACTATCTAAATTGTCGAATATTAAAAACTGCTTGGACAGATATAAAATTTTATATCTTTATTTATATTTATGCAAGATTTCAAGATGTCAGCTCATTCATTGTATACAATTCAACATTATAATTATTAATAGTAATTTTGAAGATAGAAGGGATCTTTCTAAAAATATAAGATAAAAAGACCATAAACGTATTACTTATTGACAATATGGGCATATTATATCATCATAATAACATCTTTAAGTCATTGTTTCATCAGTTCCTTATACAGTGTAAGTGAGCATAGGTAGTTATATGGTGGGTTAAGGTTCCGAATTAAAGTCATGGTTAACAATTAGTCTAAACTAAAATAGACTAATTTATTTTATAATGTCCGCTATCGGCCGATGAAAACGCCGTAAAAATTGGTTGAACCGTTTTGGAGATAGCACTGCGGGCGATGTCACGGTTAACAGCAAGTCTAAATTAAAATACACTAAATTACTTTTTATAATGCCCGCTATTTGTCAGTGAAAGTCCCGTGAAAATCGGTAAACCGCTTTGGAGATAGCATTGCAATCGAAGCCGCACTTAATACTTAGTCTAATTTAGAGTAGCCTAAGTAACTCGCTGTAACTTCAGCTATTTGCCAGTGAAATTTTCATCACAATCGAGATTACCCGGAACAAACAGACAGACAGACAGACCAACAAGAATTTTAAAAATTGCATTTTTGTTATCAGTAGTGTGTTGTATACTTTCATATCCAATCAGTAAAAAAATGTTATTTTGATATTACATACAGACACTTAATTTTTACTATATGTATAGATTTCGTTTACTTTAAAAAAAATTATACATCCTTATGTTGGTGGCGACATTTTTTTTATTAATGTGTATTAATTAATAATGCTACTTAAAAAAGTAGTCTTAAAAAAGTAAGTGGTCCGGTGAAACTGTTAAGACCTTGTTAGGTCAATAGCGTAGTCAGTTCGAAAAAAAAAACTACTTATAAAAGAATTTCACTTTTATATTTTTTATAAAAAACAAAGCCGGAAAGATATTATTATGTACCAGGCGTACATATAACCAGAGAGTTTGGAATATTTTAATTTATATCACAAAACATTGTTCTTTCTTTATTCTTTGGCTGTTTAGGTTAAAGAGACAACATAAAAGGCGAAAAAGTGATCATTTTAATCATGGAAGTTAATTGCACCTTAACTGTACAAGAGGTCGAAAGATAACGCTATCAGTCTGTGCCTGCCTGTTATTTTTGACTGCATAATTTTAACCAGACGATGATAATAATAATTAAGTCTTACTTAACTTAAGCGTAATAAGGAAATGTGAATAGGAATTTGTTGCATAAGGCACAGTTACCAGGATCGCATAGCACGTAACAGTTTCGAAATGCGATAACTCGAGATAGAGGCGTCTCACCGTCCATTATTAAGCCACTCTATGTGCTGATTTATTAAAATAGACAAACATTTATGGGTTTTCTGATAGAAAAATTAATATTATAGACAAAATAAGAAAGACCCATTGGAGTTTACATCGTAATTTCCCAATGCACATAATTTCAATCCCGCCGAATATAATTCAAAGTTTGTTTTCTCCGTAAACAAAAAATAACCCCTAGTACCGTTCCCACGCTATTTCAGTAGCGACCGGCACATGTGTAGGTATACGAAATATTTACCTAGAGGGTCGAGAAAAGAATTGCATTATTTAATTTAGAAAAAAATGTAGAGAAATGGTGCTAAATTGTGAATTGTAATTAAACTGATACATGGATATATCATAAAGCTTTGCCAACATCTACAAAAATTTAAACTCGTAACTTAATTTGTATACAGGGTTATCGTTTTTCGCCTTGTATTTTTAAATTTGGACCGATAATTGTTGTCTGAATACTGATAAATAACCCGTATTTAATCCTCTTTATAAATCAGAAAAGAATCAAAAATATTTTAGTCGATATTTTTAATAAATTTTAACTTATTTTGAAAAAAGCTAAAAAACATGATAACTTATGGGCTAAAATGATCACAAATAGTCGCCCTGTCACCTCCTAACTTGAATACGTCGAGTTACCAATAATCCTGTTGTATGATAGTACTTAACAGTATCATTCGTTCAAAAATTATTTGAAGTGAAAACTTTTTAAGAGCATTGAACTGTGAACGAAAGGCACCCGTCACGATTATGCCGGTAACGCTTTATCGAGCTTACTCGAGTCCACTCGATATTAAGTGTATTAGGCTGACGTACTGTATCCTTTTTTGATGTGAAACATTTATAGGCGCGGATAAACCTCATTTTGGTATGGCGCGACGTGGCGACGCAAAACACAAATATGCACTATTAACGAAATACTCAAAAACATTTGCAACCCCATCTGTATAAACACAAGATTCAAATTCTTTTGTCGGCCACTCGTTATATACTAGTGTTACGTGGTACTCGTCGACGACCCTTTGATAAATACCGCCAAAAACACAGCGCCTCCGCCTAGTAGAATTTTTGTATTTAATAAAAATGAATATTTATGTAATAGAATAAATAAAAAGTAATTATGTTATGGAATAAATTTGTAATACTTTATCTTATCATTACGCCATAGCTGATTCCTGTCGTAATCTGTTCTTTTGGCATATAACTTATACAAAACAATTTCCATGTTTCACATTTGCCAGGCGTCTCGTGACGGCTCAATTTTTTTTATTATATAAATCTTATTACATAATTGATTTCAGTATATTTTAGTAACAATTGATTTTGATGTTGTACATCTGCTAAACGTGAAACGTGCTGAGGTGGCTTATATTTTTTAAATACAAAAGTATAAAGAAATTAAAAAATGTACCACTTTCATGTATAACAGGTAATCTAAAGTTGGAACTTACAATAGATAAAGTTGAAGTGTTTTATGTCTGCCTGAGCTAATTACCGAAAACACTAGTCTAACAAGAGTTACTGCTAGATACAGGACTTTTCACAGTATTATCTATTCTTTAAACCATTACGCTTTTCCATAAGAGGTAAGTGTTAATATATAATTCAAGACAACTCGCTATTAATCCTCACGTACTATAGTTTACTAATTGCTAAATAAGTTAACTAAATAAGTTTCATAACTACTGAACTCAACAGCTGTGCCTAGCTTTAATGAGTAATTACGTTCCACGGTTAATGATTAATAAAGGCTTCCCAAGCTTGAAATGAGGCAATAAAAATGAATGTGAGAAAATATATTGCTCTCAGACCTCCTCAAGTACAATCGTGAGTGGTCAGTGTCTTATTTTGATCAGCGTAAATAAAAAAATATATACCTGAAGAACAGACAAACACGAGGCTTTTTTGACGGGTTCTTAATCTGTCATGTAGACATGTAATGCAGTTTATTTTTTATTCATAATCCTGTGTTATTTGACTCTTTATCTTCTTCTATACATATAATAAAAATGTGAATCCAACGTGTCTGTACTTTTCCGATTTTCGTGAAAAAAATTGTTGCAGGTGTCGAGGAATAAGTAATAAAATACATTTCAATCATTTTTAGAAATGTTTGTCTGTCTGTTAGTAAGAACATGCATCACTGTTAAAGTACTTGGTTCCCATTAAATCATGCAGCATATCTTCAAGAATAACTTAGTCTTTGTTTCATTAAAATCGGTCCACTATATCAAGAGTTACTGTAATTTAATGACGACGCGGCGTAAGTACGACAGAAAAGTAGATAAGTAAATGGACTTAATACATTCAGATGGCTTTATTAATCACTGTTTTTTACATAAGGTTCTACGCGGACGAAGTCGCGGGCACAGCAAGTTTCGTAATATAGGTGGTATTTTACGTAATATAGTTCGGTTATTGTGCGTGTTAATACCACGGAGCATAGATTCTGACTTGCCATAAAAACTCCCTGGAAAGTTTTAACAAGGGCGTCACCAACTTCTTAGAACATTGAAAATACTTGACCTTTATATTATTACCTACTTGACAATAGCAATAGTAATCTAGATGGTTGGTTGTCAAAAATAAGACAAAAAAACTCTACGCGAAGAGACAATGACACCAGGTTTTTTTTATGTTCGCCAGTTACTTTGATATTGATTTTATCAGTGGTTTTGAGAATTACTGGTAATTTTTCGTAAATTTTGCATTACCTCCCGCCAACCTTTCCTTTTTACCTTTTTATAAGAGAATTCTTTTGTATTTCTTTCCCTTGGTGAAATAAATCAGATAAAAATTCCCCGACTAAGCTAAAACTTACCCGTTTGCTCTTATCGTAGTGTTTATCAAGCTGTGTCGCATCTGCACCGTTCCCATCGCATCCCAGTCGAGTCCCGGCCGTATTGAGCGTCACATGCGCGCGCTCTTCATGAACTCTGACCTCCTGGTACTTTGTGTTGTGTGAGAGAGTGTTTTTGCCTTGTTTTTTTTTTGGTCTGTGAGTAACAAAGACATTTTTTTATACATATGTGGTAAGATAGACAAAGTTTAACTTTGTTTATAATATCTAAACTACTTCTATAATATTTAGGTTAATGGAGTAAAAGTTTGTTTCGAATTATTGTCTTTAAATTAATACTAATTTATTTGGTATCTTTAAGGCGTCCTAAATATGTTCAAAAACATCTAATTAAAGAATTTTATGTACGTGTTCTAAAATCTACATGCAAATAAAATCGATATGCCTGTCACTTCTTCTATTGATAGATAGATAACTTTTTATAGCACTATTTAAGCTCTATATATCATGATGATTTATTATATGGCTTAAGTATAAATGATAAAATTAAACAGAGTTAATTTAAAATTGGTGAAACGCTATAATTACTATAAGTTGTTTTTACAAATAAAAGTATAAACTACAGCAGACAGTTAACACATATAAAATGGAAAAAAAGCACTATGAAAGAACAAGACATTTAAATAAATAAAGAATCAACGACAAAAACTAACGGGTATGCGAACTAAAGTTGCAAACAAAACGCCCTATATTGCAAACACAATCAGCCCGCTGTAATTAATATTTCGTAACAAAATTGATGGCGAATGTTATACTCATTAACGCAATTAATCTAGCGTTATAGAGTCCTTTTGCAGCGGATGGCACACATTGTAACGTTTATTTGTAACTTTCTGGTGTATTAATATCGTTGTTTTGGAAGGCTATGAAGGTTTATGTTACCCTGGTACCACTGCAGCCAAATCTTTCATGATCTCCTCTACCGAGAAAACAAAGATTAATAATAATAATGCTCCCCGGTAAATTGTTTTATTATTTAAGTTTTTTTATTGAGGCCGTAAAGCACCGTAAAGGCTTAAACTCCATACAAATGAATGTAGAACCCATAGGACACAAGTCAACAGACTGTTGGCAGCATGAGCTTAAAAAAATAACTGATTTATTACAAAAATTTGAAAAATAACAAATAATGTACAGTAAAATCATAGTTCTCATGTAAAATGTATATTTAAATTATTTTTTCTTTTGTACGATATTTTTTTTTTACGATGACAGAAAATTAAAAAAAAACATGAGCCGTCATTTTGAGATCTGGGTCTTAAAAATCAGCCAAGGGTTTAACTACTCAACCGATTGGGTTTTTGGCAGGATTTTGGAATGTCATATAATGGATTTCATATTTTATTCATAATCTTGTCTTATTTGAATCTGTATTTTGTAATATTAGTGGTATTTTACGTAATACAGTGGTATTGGAAAAGAGGGAGGAAATAGACCAGAGAGGATTAGCTTCCATCTGGGCCCATCTTATAGTATGAAAAGAAGAAATAATACCCCCGGTTTTTAAAAAAAATGCTTGTTCAAAAATATTTGTAACTACGACACGCACGCCATCTACTGTAACATGTAACGTGTACATTAGATATATGAATACGAATAGTATATCGAATGGGATGGGAGCATGAGCAACATACCTGAAACTTTAACCTACTATATACCGCCCTCAGTGCTCACTAACACTATATAAGAAAGTAATGAAAATTTTTAAACTATACATTATCGAACAATATGTGTTAAATTGTTTATTATATAGATATAACGTGCCTATATTGTCGATATAATTGTGTTATTCTTATACGTTGCTTTAATCACTGAATTATGTAGACGCAAACGCAGTAAATAAAACAATATGGCCGCCAAATTGACCAAAAACATGATATAATTAATATTACATACAAATATATTATATGATTTTCAATAATTGTTGGAGTCCAGTAAAGCACACATCTCACGCCGTTGTAACATATTTTTGACCAATTTCACACGGACGAATGCAGAGGTAGCAGTTCATCACTACATAGTGTACCTATTCAAATAAAAAAGAATCATTAAAATCGGTTCACAAATGACGAAAATATCGATTAACATACATAAAAAAAATACACACAACCGAACATAGTAGCCTCGTCCTTTTTCAAAGTCGGTTAAAAAGAAAGTCAAAAACTACCATTTTCATGCCGTTTTCACCAGTAGATAGAATAATGATTCATGGGGAAGGTTTAGGTATAATTTGTCAAGATTTTCTTTTTATTATCGGGGCGGGACAACGTCTTCCGAGCCCGCTAGTTATCTGCCCGTAAAAGTCCCGTGAAAGTCGGTCCAACCGATTAAGAGATAGTAGGATATTGCGGACGAAGTCTTGAGTAACAAAATAAAATAGTCTAAGTTACTTCTTATAAGGTGAGTTATCTGCCAGTGAAAGTCCCGTGAAAATCAGTTCAAATATTACGAATATTCCACTGCGGCCGAAGGCGAATAAAGAACCTAAATTACTTTTTATGAGGTCTGCTATCTACCAGTGAACACTCCGTGAAAATCGATCCAACCATTTTGGAAATAGCAATGCGAACGAAGCCGCGGACAAATAAAATAGAATATGTCAACCGCTATAATTTCGGCTATCTGCCAGTAAAATTATCGTTAAAATTGGTCCAGCCGTTTTAGAGATAACAAAGAACGAACAAACAAACAGACAAAATATAATAATATAAAAATGTAGACGGAATATAAAAAACATTATTTTTGGTCATTTGTAGCCATAAGCAATTCATTAAATAGTTGTTAATTTAATTGTACATACACAAACTTTATTTTTATAATACGTAATAGATTACAAATAAAATATTGGAAATAAAACTAAAGTAGAATAAACTTTTTGAATAGGAAAACAAAATATATTTGAAAATGTTTGCGATAGAAACTTACCACGTTACCATGGCAACGTATATAATACTAACGCTAACGAAATCTCTCCAAAGGAACAAAATTTGCCCGATTTTGAAACATTCTTCATTGGTGCTCCGCTCTTATTGGTTGTATCGTAAAGATATGTAGCCTAAAGCCTTCCTCCATAAATGAGCTATCTAAAACCGAAAGATTTTCTCAAATCAAGCCAGTAGTTCCTGAGATTAGCGCGTTCAACCAAACAAACAAACTCTCCAGCTTTATATATTAGTATAGATAAGGTCTTGTCAAAAATAAAATAAAATTAATAAAATACTCAACCGATTAGCACAATTTTTGCATACATGTTGTCAGAGAGTTAGGTACACAAGAGGTCATAAAAGTTTCATCTAGAAAACTATATACATTCCGAAGGATAAATTAAATCTACGTGACGCGAGGCGCGAGCATAAGCTAGTATATTTATAAATTAGTCAGCAAACAATTAAATTATTGTCTTAATAAACATTCGTTTTCATACATGTGATGTAAAATTACAGAATTCTGCGATAATATGCATCCTGTGTCGTGTTTACAAATCCCTAAGTTTATACCATTCGTCATCATAATATTGACATTGTTATATGGGTATGTTTTCTCAGATTAAATTATATAGACTAGTCATATATGTGTTATAATGGCTGTGCCCGCTGCCATATTTATATTTTTCGGAGTTTTTGACGGCATTTTATTGTGTCATCTAGTGCATTTTATATTTTATTCATAACTAGCGGGCCCGGCAGACGTTGTCCCGTCCTGATTATAATAAAACCCGGGACAAATTATATACCAAAACGTTTCTCGTGAATCACTGTATCCACTGGTGAAAACCGCATAAAGATCCGTTCAGTAGTTTTTGAGTTTATCGCGAACAGACAGACAGACAGACGCGGTAGGGGACTTTGTTTTATACCATGTAATAATCTTGTGTTATTTGACTCAATATTTTGTAATATTAGTGGTGTTTTGCGTAATATAGTTCGGTTGTTTTGCACAAGTGAAATGGATGGGAAATAATATGAACATGAACTCCGAGACGCCACAAAAATTCCATGGAAAGTTCTAAAAAGGGAACCATCACGTTGTTAGAAACATTGAAATGAACACAAGGCACTTGTAATACTATTACCTACTCGATAATAGCAATAATAATCCAGGAAATTGGTTGTCAAAGAAATCAAACCAATTTTCAAAGGTGAAAGGTATAAATAAGAGTTACCTATGTACCTGCAGATGTACCTAGTGGCGAATTATAGTCATACTGTCATATTGATCTAGCAAACCATGCTTAGTGCTTAGGGTAGTACCACCCTCTCGCAGAAAACCGACGATAACTAACAGTGCTTGCATTGTTGCGTTTCGTTCGGTCAGTGAGAGTGCCGGATAACCCACCTCCCTTCCCCCTCCGCCTTCCCCACTCCACCTCCCCGAAACACATGATGGCAACGTATTTGCGACTCTTCTGGTGGTCCAAGTGTCTATGGACGGTGGTGATCACTTAACATCAGGTGACCCACCAGTCCGTTTGCGTCCTATTACATAGAAAAAAGAAGTGTCGGAGACAAAACAATTGAGAAATAAACAACGCAAACGAAGAATCAGCTAGTTATTTAGTTTAGAAAAAAAATAATAATTTGTAATTGCTAATTTGCATTATAAGGTCAAGGTGGGCGCGAGAAATAGAAAGAAGAAACTATAGATATGAAAGAACTAAGAAAGTTTAAAACTATCTGCATTCAATAGCTAAATAGATAGTGAACCAAGTACCGTAGGATAAAAGACTGAGCTTGTTGGCCAATGAACTGTGAATATTGTTTGCACGACACGACACGACGCCACAACGGCTGCAAACTGCGCGTGATAATATTTTATTAGATATCTAAATAGCTCACATCCTTTATTACGATAGTACCCAATTATTTGTTCCGTTGGTATATACAATCATTATTATAGTATAAATTAATGTACATTAAGGCCTAGACTCCAAGGTCACTGACTAAAATATAGAACGTGGGTAAAATGCGCGTAAGGTTCGATATTGCTACGATGTTCTTTTTTTAGCGGAACTTGTTTTCTGTGTATTTTTATTTGTAACTAACAAATTTTTGGTTCATGCCATCTTATGTGAAATATTTTAATTAGAATCAAGCACACTTATCTCAAAATAACAGTGATCACCAAGGATTTCAGATTAACTTAGTCTAAATTCTACCACCATATCTAAATTCTACATATAAGAAGTAAAGCTTGAATATGTATTTGTAAGCGGCAAGGCAGCATCAGATGGATATCTTTTTATTTTGCGAATTGCCTTAAAACACAGTTATATTTATGTATGTAACCCATTTATCAAAACAAGAACTTAAAAATTGTGAATGAAAACATCGTGGTACATCCGTTGAGCGCTGATAAGATTTTTAGAACCAAAATATGACAATAAGAATTTTATAGTAACACGGCAAAGTGATGATACCTAAAACAAGAACAAATAAGACACCTCCTGGGTGCCCTGGACATGTTACAGATATAGTCTGTTCGCGTTCTTTATGACGCAGACATTACAAAGTTTATAGAGCCGCTTCATTGCCTCACTGAGCATATCCTACTATCTGTATCATGATGAGTGTTCTAAAGAGCTATTCAATTTAATCCCTTCCTCCCCCTTCTACAACCGGATCACGAGGGTGAGCCTTCGGAGCCACAGTTTTACGGTAAATTTATCTGGGCACGAACTGAAAAGTTCGTAGCATCCATCTTTGCCGTACCGTGAAGCTGTGGAACAATCTCCCAGCCAGTGTGTTCCCTCCTTCCTATAACATGGGTGCTTTCAAGTGTAACGTGAAGATATATTTACGCAGGCCAGTATGACAGCGGTGACTGGAGATCGATAGTTCGTCTCTCGCTGATCATCATTGATTTTGGATTGTACTGTGCTTAAAATCAGGCATACCGCGATCACTATGCTGGACTACAATAAAAATACAGTAAATGATAATACCGATCAATAACAGATCTGCAATCTATCTATCCTATAAATTGATCTAAAAACCTCTCGAGCATATATATATAACCCGTTCGTAATATTTTTATAACAGTACATACTCAAATTGCGGAAGAAGCTTGTTATATAACTGGGGCCTGATAGACCCCTGTTAATGCTCCCTGACAAAACATTATTGTATCTATGGGTTATATTGATTGATACATTTACAAATTTAAATGTCCACTCACAAGTTAGGGAAAAAAAAAAAATAAAGAAAAAAAAAAAAAAAAGGGAAAAAAAAAAAAAAAAGGGAAGAAAAAAAAAAATCCGCCAAACTGATCGGCTATTTATCTCATTGGTCAGTTAAACGAAGGGTTAAACACTGACAAGAGCAGTTGATATAGTTTTGCTTAAATTTTTCACTTTACGAACAAGTCTTCTATAGAAACTTTTGAATGAATATTCACATCTAGCAGGTATATTACGTAGCTTTAAGATCTTGCAAGTAGATTTAAAGTTTATTCAATGCTACTGAAAAGTAGAAAAAACAATTAAGGAATATCAGACTGTCCTTAGAACTACAAGACTAAACGAAGTTAGTTATTGGTAGGTAAAATATTGGTACAAAATTTTTTGAGGTTACTCCTTCTAACCAAAAACTTTTTAAATATCTTCAGATCAATTGAAGTATCACTCTTCTCTTCAGTTCGTTATCTATATAACGTAATACGTATAATCGTGTGTGAATGTGATCGATTGTAGTCGATAGGCAACTGGATTCTGGGAAAGCACTTATTGCTCCCGGATGAGGTACAAGTGCTCTCGGCCGAGAAAGTCCCGCAGTACATAAATGTTATAGGACTAAGCAGATAGCTTTATTCATGTGGGACGATCACAATAGATCATACTGGTCGCAATAATACAGGACTAAAGCCTGCATAGCTCCCTCAAATCTATTCTAATATTATAACGCTAAAGAGTGTATTTGCTTGAACGCGCTAATCTCAGGAATAATTGGTCCGATTTGAAAATTTTTTCAGTGTTAGATAGCTCATTTATCGAGCTATACATCGTCATGCTAAGACAAATAGAAGAGGAGTGCTAATGAAGAATGTTTCAAAATCGGGATTAACGTATGTATTATTTATAAATATTTTCTTTTTCACATTCTATCTAAACAAAGTTGCGAGTTAAAGTTAGCGTTAGGCCAAAGTAACTATTCCACACGGATGAAGTCCCTGTAGAAGCTAGAATAATAAGAATAATGTCTACATCATCGCTGGTAACTGTGATTACCATCAATAAGCGGAAATAATGTAAAAACAAAAGATTGAAGTCCTTCGTATGCTTGATACACATAAAGCGTAAAACTATATCAATCAATCTTGATCTAGGGAATTAGAGTCTCGGCAAATCTACGTCAAATTAAGTTATCAGTAACGCTTTCACAGAGAGTTCATCGTTAGAGTTGATAATACGTCACAATCAGCACATCCTGCCATCAATTGATGCGCAAACGAGTAATGCCGCCATGCGTGTGCGCACACCCGGCAACGTTTCTAATAGAATTTGTATCTTCAATTGCCTCTACAGGGTCAATAATACTGCATAAAAACATCATAGTAATGCCAACCAATGGAATGTATTCTGCCGTCTTCAGTTTGGTCGATTTATTAACGAACAGTTTTCAAATCTTTAGGCGTATTACTGTAAATACATTCGTGTATTAGTTACTAATCTAGTTTTATTAGTTTACCATCACCAAATACTTCAAAATTTTCAAGCAGCAGTGGTTATAGTCAATCGCTAATAAAACAAATTATGTTTTACTAATAACTTTCAGCTTTATAATCTTTATGCGTATGCGTTTGAGTTATTAATGTCTTCATATATTCTACCTAAAGACAGTTCTTCTATTTAATTCACGTGAGATATTACGATCGGCTCTGGCTTCTAATGCCTATATAAATTATATGTTTTCTGTCCTTGCTCACACGTTTCACGTATCCATTCCGATGAAGCATATTTGTAAAGTTGAATTTTGCAAAAAATACTTCTACTTAAGGTATTTTATATTTCTATCGGTTTAAACACGCCTCATTCAATTTTCAATTTGAAATTTAATCCTATAAAAACAAAAGAATTTATGACTGACATTCGAGAGGAACATATATAACAACAAAATCCCTTTATCTGGTTTGGTTATACAAAAAAAATATTTAAAATTAGTTTTTCCAGGGCCTTATATCGATAACACTGGTCTGCAATAAAATCCTCCTTCAAAAAATTATGTCATAAATATGAAGATTTTGATGCTCTGAATCTGTTCCCGATAGCCGATTTTTTCTATCACATCTAGATTTTTCGATATGGTTTTTTTTTTCAAAATATCATAAATTGAGTTTTTTCTTATTCGTTTTATGCATTCACATTGTATATATACATACGAAATAGGTTTTTGTCGTAAGAGAAGGAAGGAAAGTACGGAAAGTGATCTCTATGGACTTCAACATATGAGCCTGCACAGTATTTACTGTGACTTTACAACAGTTCGTTGAAAACTTGTCTTTTAATAGTTTACGTTCTATATCAAATACTTTAGTGAGTTTTGCACTAAATTCATACTATATGTATATTATTTTAAAGTAGTTTATGTGTAGGTTATCCATTTTTCTATGAACAGACATAATAAATATAAAATAGATTTTCTTATTGAATTCCATTCATTTTTGGTTATGAAATGCCGCGCACTTGTAAGAATTCTACAGACTGTTCTTAGAGAGCTATGACAGATAACGTTTTCAATTCGAAGTTAAACAAAGCTGAAAAAAGCTTGCGTAGCTTTTGTAAAAGTGTGTGATAATTCTCTTGGTACCTAATACAAAAGCTTACAACTACCGACAAAACATTCGAGAGCTTTTTTCTGCTTATAAAGCTTTAGGATGCAATATTCTACTCATAGTTATTTTTTTGGACTCGCATGTAGATTTTTCGGATAATCTCTTTGTCGTATCAGATGAGCATGGTGAAAGGTTTCCTAAGGATATTATGCATATTTAAAGACGCTACAGTGAAAAATAGTCAGCAGCAATGCTTGCTGACTTTTGTTGGTCTATTCGCCGAGAAACTTCCATGGAACTATGAAAATAAAAAAAAATACAAAATAAGTTGAATTATATTACCCTAATGAGATAAATATACTGGTATTTCTATAACTTGTGACTGTAAAATTAGCATTTTTCGCTGTAGAACTTAGACCGTAGTCATTCTTCACTTTCTTGTAATTGTTGCTACTTTGATAATACGTTTTTTTAATGAAATGGACATTGTATTTAAAATCTATGTGCTGTATTTATGTACATGTTAAATTCCGTGTTTAGAGCACCAACTATAATGTTATTATGTATGAAAACAAACAGGTTTCCTCACGATGTTTTCCTTCACCATCATACGATACTGTTATTAATTTATATAAGTAAACGTGTGCAAATTCCGAATTAATTGTATGTACATGCCAAGATTCGGAATAGTTACTTTGGGCTGACGTTAACTTTAACTCGCGACTTCGTTTACCTAGAAGGTGAAAATATTTAAGAGTATCACGTACGTTAACCCCGATTTTGAAACATTCTTCATTGATACTCCGCTCCTATTGATCTTAGCGTGATGATATATAGTCTATAGCCTTCCTCTATAAATGAACTATCTAACACTGGAAGAATATTTCGGGCTAGTCGTTCTTGAGATTAGCGCGTTCAAGCAAACAAACTCTTCAGTTTTATAATCTTTATATATCAATTTCTTCTGTACGTGTGTGTCACTGAACTCCTCCTAAACGGCTGGACCGATATTGATGAAATTTTGTGTACGTGTTCCAGTGGATCCGAGAATGGTTTAGATTCACAATTGGACCCGGTAGATGGCGCTGCGGATGAATTTTTTTATTATCAAGGCACGACAACGTCCGCCCGGCCCGCTAGTAATCTTCATATATCAATTTCTTCTGTACAACTGTACGTGTGTATGTCACTGAACTTCTCCTAAACGGCTGGACCGATATTGATAAAATTTTGTGTACGTGTTCCAGTGGATCCGAGAATGGTTTAGATTCACAATTGGACCCGGTAGGTGGCGCTGCAGTTGAATTTTATTTTTTTTTTATTATAAAAGCAGGACAACGTCCACCCGGCCCGCTAGTATTAGTATAGATTTGTAGATCACCAATATACTTTTAAAAAAATCTCTTGAAAATAAGTTTTATACCCTAGTCGGGCTATCTCTTTCATAATATATGATATGGTATATAAAACTAAGGTCATAGGTACGTACATTATTAAAACGTTTTCCTATTCAATAAGTAATTCAACACGATAAATTAACCACAAGGGTGACCAGTACACGAGTTTAACCGTTCAATTAGATATTCGTTTTCATATGACAAGTTCCTATTACATAACTTCAATAGCGATTGGATATGACAATTAACGCACGTCCCACTGTTGCGGTCGTCCCCCATCCTTTGGAGTTGATTGACCTTTCTATTAAGCCTACATTCATGTTTTTCTACGCACATTATGACGCGTAGACTTATTTTTCTTAGTTCAAACCTTTTTTTCTTTAATTTTATTTTCGACAATCAATCTTCCTGATTATTACTGCCATAGTTAAGCAGGTAATAATGCAAGTGTTTTGTGATAATTTGCATGTTCTGACAAGATGGCCACCATTGTTAGAACATCAATATTCCTGCTCCGTGATATTATTTCCCATTCACTTCACTTGTACACAATAACCGAATTATATTACGTAAAACACCACCAATATTACAAAATATAGAACCAAATTACACTAGAATATGAATAATATATAAAATCCACTACATAACAAATTAAGATCGCGCCAAAAATGTCAATTCAAACTTATTTGGTAAGATAACCCTTTTTACACTTCGAGTTAAAGCAATTTCGTACCTTTTCCACCTCTGTTTGTCAAGTAATTTTGTTTACTATATTTATTGGTACGAATAAAAAAAATGAAAATATGTTTTTCAATATCATAGACGAGTCCGAGCCTTGATTTATATGGTTAGGTATACTAAACCTGCAATATGTTTACACTCTCAGGAAAAAAAAAATAATATGAAAACTTAAAAAGCATTCCATTTCATTTCAATATATTTGAATATATTTGAAATATTTTATTCCACTATATATTTAAATTATGGTCTATTTCGACAACTAAATGACCACAACTTGTGTAAAATTGTTTTATACGTTATAAATATGGTGAAATACTTGACTTGAACATTTGATTGATGAGGGATGTAATTTACTAGGATATTTTATTAATTTCGGATACGTATTATTTATATTTAAACGGCATAGTGACAACACTATGTTTGGTGGGGTGGACAGTACAACCCAAGGAGACCGGTGACGACTGCTTGCACAAAGTATATTATAAGATATTACACATCTTTTAAATCAGCGCCTCTAGTGATAAGGGTTATCTAATGCTTAGATTTACATGTATATATATATTTACAAGCGGGCCCGTCGGACCTTGTCCTGTTCTGATAATAAAAAAAACCTTGACAAATTATATACCTAAATCTTCCTCGTGAATCGCTGTATCTTTTGGTGAAAACCGCATGTAGGTAAATCCGTTCAATCGTTTTTGAGTTTATGACGAACAGGCAGACGTGGCAGAGAACTTTGTTTTATAATATGTAGTGATAGAGCGCAGGTACTATACGAGCTTTTGTAGCTGTCGTCCGTTCCGTTCAAACGCTCCACGACCGATAACACGTAATGACACTCGCTTCTTCTTCCATACCCTCGAATAAAAAGAAAAATCATTTAGTAAAAATTAATAGGTTTAGAGTATTGAACACCATATCTAACCCGTTAAACTTTTATCTATACTAATATTATAAAGAGGTAAAGTTTGTGACGTTGTGAGTTTGTGACGTTATAGGGGGTAATCTCAGGAATTACCGGTCCAATTTGAAAAATTCTTTCAGTGTTATATAGTTCATTTATCGAGGAAGGTTATATGCTATATATCATCACGCTAAGCCCAGTGGGAGCGGAGCACCAATGAAGAATGTTTCAAAATCGAGGTTTTTTCCTCTTTAGAGATTGCGGTACGTGTTAGCGTTAACCACTAAGTAACTACTCCACGTGGACGAAATCGCGGCAGAGGCTAGTTTTTTTCTATTTGCAATGAAAACTTATTTCTCAAGTTCTAAAATTAGCTCTGTTCAAGTAAATGGTCATATAAAAAAGGGGCATAAAAACAATACAAACCAGTTATTTTATATTTTACAACAAGATAATATATATTTATTTAAATGAAATAATACTAGAGTGTAATTTTGACGTGTAGTCGCCAAAATTTTATTAATGGAGAAAAATAACAATAAGCGCCATCTCGTTATACACAGCATAACAAAACATTAACATTAAAATGCCTTTGAAGTAGGTATCAAAGAGTTTAAAAGACCGTGACTACATGGCTCTCAGCAACATTAAAGTAAAATGTAATAATAGAAAGAAAAACGTATATTTGTGACTATTTTGTCATAGTGTTTGGTCGTCGCAACCTTGTTGAATACTAATAATATTCCATAAAATATCATTACATAGTATAATATCAAAGTCCCCTACTGCATCTGTCTGTTCACGATAAACTCAAAAACTACTGAACGGATTTTCCTACGGTTTTCACTACTAGATAAAGTGATTCATGAGGACCATTTAGGTATATCATTTGTCAATGTTTTTTTCATCATCAGGGCGGGAAAACGTCCGCCGGGCCCGCTATATACTATGATACATATTATAATAATATTCCAACCGCCTAATTGGACCTAATCATCATGTTCGGTCAGTAGTCCGGTGAAGCTGTTAAGACCGTGCTAGGTCAATAGCGTAGTCAGTTCGAAAAAAAAAAAACACGTTCGGTTACTCAAAGCCAATTCAATATGTAACGTTTTCAATATTCAACTATATCAATTCGTTTTCGTGTATTTAGGTTTATGACGTAATAGGTCTTTAGGCCGACATTTGTTATGCTTACTACCTTGTAATATGTTCAATCAGAAAATGTTAATACTATCAAATCATACATAATGACTTAACAAAAATCAGTGAAATCCAGTGTCCTAGGACGATAATAGATGTGTCGTGAACTATGGTGATGTTAGCAAAAGTGTTTCGGACTGTAAGGAAGAAGCTATGGTATGTGATAGCAGCAGCTGTCTTCCTGACGGTGTTCGAGGTTACTGCACTGAACGGGCCGAATGTCTGCATGGTCAAACAGAAGTAAGTATAACTGAGTTACAATATGTTTTTAAAAGTATGGACCGTCGAGGTAAGGAGAATTATCTCATATGAAGGACATGTCGAAAAAATGTCTAAAGACTCTCCAAAATGGCTCTAGCATACTCGTGTGATATAATTTTTGTGAACTTTCAATAATTTGTTTAGTGATTATTGAGCATTTACTTTTATAAGACTTATTGAAATAATTGATCAATAATGAACCTTATTGTTGCTGTAGCGTCACCCTAATTTAAAGCATTATGATGGACACTTTTTCATACACAGAGATGGGTCTCCTTAATTCTACCAGGTGCAAGGTTAAACTCTCGCAGTATTCTAGCACATGCCACTTCATGGTCATATTTAACATACAAAATAATAGTATATAAGCAAGTATTAATAAACAACCAAGAAAACATAAATTAAAGTTTGTTCTAAGACTTTCAAAAGTATCAACACAATCGTAATAAACCTAAGTGCAATGACCGCTATGAAAGCTACAATGGGCGACCCGGAGTTAATAACTTTCGATAATAAAACGGACAATAAACCATTTTACTTTGTTCCATACGTTCCCTTTTAAGTGAAAGTGAAATCACCCGACAGTCATTGACACTGTGCTTTAACATAGACGCGTAGAGAATTCTGTATAATATGTATAATTATTAGATAATTCAGTCAAATATTGAGCACCTATTTTTTAAATTGATTTAGAACGAGAACCCAGTGCAGAGTATCCTCTATAAATATTGCTACTGTCTTAACATTCTAGCCTGTGTACTTTAAGAAAAAAAACGTTTGTGTTTTATTATAGCGCCATCTCTTGGACGTGAAAACAACATACAATATTTGTATAAAATGTCATGAAAAAAAAACGTTCTTATTGAATTATAAAGTAAAAATAAAAACGCAGATGAAGACGCGGGCGGCTACTAGTGAATAACATAGCTTATAATTCACAGATACAACATAACGAAGCGCGTGAAGTATCGCACTCCGATGTCAGTACGAACATACGAATGGTGCTTCGCTATGCCACCAAGATGCTCCAAATGGAGCACAGAGATGAGGGATCTCACAAGACTCGAGGTATGGACTAATACGTTTAAGTCTATTAGCTTTATTTGTCATAAATCCCTCTTAAATATTCCTTTATACTTCTTATATCTATCACTCAAATCAGTATATTCCAATAAAGTTGTGGTGTTTGAGTGGTTTGCCCGGAGGAATATCGATCTGATGTCGAATAATTTTTCCACAATTCGCTTACATTTACAAATTTAAATTAGTAACACTATATGCTGATATCGTGAGGAAACCTGAATCTGAGAACTGTTCTTATAATACCGCCATATATGGAGAAAATAAAGAACTGTGGATTTGTCGGAGTTTGAAATTGTCAATCGGGTACCAAAGTGCCACATATTGGGGGGCGAGAGTGGGGTGGTTGGATAAAGAAAAATTTAATAAAATTTGAAAAATGTATTCGATATGGTAGTCGAACCAAAGTAACACCAATAATAATGAAGATGCATGAACAGCCGATAGCTCAAACTAATGGTGTTTCAGAACAGAGAAACTAAGAACTTCGCTTACTTCTACAGCTTAATGTCTTATGGTATTTTGTTGTGGGGGACAGCAGCTGAGGTGGACAACATATTCCTATTAAAAACTAGCAGTTCGAGCAATTTATAATATGAGGCCTCGCGAATCATTAAACACTAAGTTTCAGGAATTCGGTATCTTAACTCAGCCCTCCCAATATATTCTTGATAATTTAATGTATCTCCGTAAAAACTTAGATATGCTGGATCTAGTAAAAGACAAGCATAATTTAAATACTAGAAACAGAAACAAATTGGTCATTCCATGCTTCAGTAGTCAATTAGTTAGTCAGTAGTACGGGCGCCGGTCAATGGTAACTCTCCCGACGTATACTTTGCTTAGAAAATGTCTGTCTATATAACGTTATCAGTTTATTTCCCCTCTCTTGAGGGTGTTACCACTCTGCTAAAATAAATCAATTACGGTTAAATTTCGACCACTGGATGATCACTATTAATATCATTAAATAAATGTAAAAAAAATCGAGAAGTGCAATCACCTTTATAATATTTATAACAAAAAAAAAATGGCATAAAGTATACCACAAATACATTATTTCAATTAAGGGATTGCGTATTTCAGACTGAGGAAAGAACTGCAGAAGTAGCTGTATGCTGTCTAGGGTACAAGATGAGGGATATCTCCTGCGTACCCATATGCCCCAATGGGAGAACCGGACCGGGATGTTCTGATGGTAAATTTAACAAAATACTACATTTATAAAATATAGGATTTCGCACCTTTAATAAAAAAAAATAACTGAAATATTTTGTTTCCCGGAAAATGCGTTTAAAATTCTACCATGTTTAAAGGTTCGACTTAAATTTATCTTAAAAATAAATAGAAGCGCTTAGAGTCAATTCTAGAAGTAGGGATGAGTAGTATAATCATATTGCTATTTGGTCCTTGTACAAAATATCATCATTTATAACATAAAGATGTTTAAATAAGCATTTAAGAGAAAGTTCGTAATCAATTCACTTTTTTATAAAATATGTTACAAAGTAATTTCAATGCAGACGGAGTAACAGCATAATGCACTACAGTTAGCATAAAACTGGATTAAGTCGCAGTCATCGAAAAAACTATTTACATTTTAAAACATAAAGTGAAGTAATGAATGCATTTTTTAAATAGATTAATATAAATAAGATAATAACTTTTTAATAAAAAAAAATCGACCTATTTCATCTTACTTCACTTTATTAAGGATTTTCGTAGACTAAATTTTTTACGCGTTTAAAGGAAAAAAAGAACAACAGTCGCCTATTTAGTAGTATTAATCGTATTGAATTAGCTGTTGAATTGGACCTATTCTCCTCGCAACGTTAATTTACTTTCTGATAAAAACTCGAAAAAACGTAAATTGTGAATTAAATCTGTTTTTGATTAAAGGAGCAATTTTTTACAAACCACTGGAATACAATGATCTTGGTGAGTCATAAATCCATACCGATTTGAAGCCAACTGAAATATATTAGCATAGATATCTTTGCATAGCAGAAAATAGGGTCACCCAATGGAATTTTACTAGATTTAGTTAGTAAAAATCAACTTGATCCTATTTGATTAGTTGTTATATTAAATACTTCAGGATAATAGATATTATTTTTAATTAAAATGAATAACAGCTATGATCAAAGATGTCAAAAATTTTTTTCAGCATGTCCAACAAACAAATGGGGTCCCAACTGCGTGAACGAGTGTGGATCATGCGAGCATGGGTCTTGTTCACCGATAACAGGAGAGTGCCGCTGTCGAGACGGATGGCAAGGTGAGAGGTGGGTTACCACTAGTTGTTACATTAACTTTTATTGACACGCTCTAAGGTTGAAATTACAATTCAATAAACTTCTTAATCATTGTCACCAATTCACTAAAACTATACAAGTCAAGATTCCAATAAAAAACTAGCAAATTCCTGATGTATAGACGAAATATTCCAGTTTGACGCTGACTCGCATATTGCCTCAACAGCTGCTAAAAATAATACCAAGCTAAGCTTAAAATGTGTACTCAATCTCTAACAGATAACGCTTTTATCCAAAATGTTTACCTAAAACATACCCAATGGAACAATTACACTCAATAGGAGAAGAAAGAATCATTATCTAAGAATGACTATATTTCAGCTAGCATTGATTTACTCTAACTTTAGTATTTTGACCTTTAAACACATACACATAAAACATATTTTTATCTTTTATACGGTAAAGCTAATTCATATCAAGAAAACTAATAAATCAATATATGACTGAACAACATAATAAACGTGACATAACAAAACATGCTAAGATTCAAGATAAATGATATAAGTTAACTAGCGGGCCTGACAGACGTTGTCCCGCCCTGATTATAAAAAAAATCTGGACAAATTATATACCAAAACGTTCCTCATGAATCACTTTATCCACTGGTGAAAGCCGCATCAAAATCCGTTCAGTAGTTTTTGAGTTTATCGCGAACAGACAGACAGACAGACGCGGTAGGGAACTTTATTTTATACTATGTAATGATGATAGAACAAAATAATGCTAAATTATAAAAATCCCTTTGCAGCGCCAAAGGTCACTTTCTAAAGGAAGTCGAGTATGATTATCATGGCAGCCACGCTGTATTAATAATTCCAAAACCCGAGGAATCCCCAGTTCTTAGTTTTACCAAATATGGTGGTACTACAGGAAATTTTATCAAATTCAAGTTCATACAAAGTTTTTCTTCACTCTTAGTTGATAAATTAGTAAACGTACAAATTTATATATACATCATGGTTTGAGACTGCAGGCGTCGAATTAATATTCCGACGATCACTGCATGAGACCACCGCGATTTATATTGTATTATTGATTCATTGTCATTACAATAGAAGTTGTTCGTTACCGAATATATACAATATTAAATATTATGTTCATTCATTTATGTTACAGTTGCGAGATCAGCATGCCACCTATTACAATTTCCACCTTGAAAGTAGAAGTACTAACTACAAATCCTACAACTAAAACTTCTGCTATACCTACTACCACACCAACTGTCGCTTCTACTGCAATGACCACCGTAGCAACTATAATACCTAAAAAGGTAATCACTGTAGTAACGACCGAAACAACTTCAACAACTAGCTTTACAACAACATCAAAATTGGTTGTTGATCCAGAAAATATCACTGAATTCACGAGTACTTCTAGACCACCTAATAATACTGCAATGACAGCCAATCAGATAAATACAACCATAGCTAGTACAACTGTGGAAACGGAGTCCATACAAAATTTTTTTACATCAATATACAATAGAACAGAAGTACCGTTAGTAACTGAAGGAGCTGATGTTACTACAATTATGCCTGAAATAAGTTTTACTACTACAGAACAAATAGTTAAACTACCAATTACACCTCCATCATATATTAAAAGTATTGAGAAAAAGAATGAACCTGAATTAATGCGAAGTATTAAACATTCCGGAAAAAGTGAAGAGAATAACGTTGCGAATATGAGTACAACAACGAGTAAGGAGTATACTACCCCAGCGACAACAACTATGCAATTGGAATTTCATACAACAACAGCTTCTACCACTGATGTAGGTCATACAACACTAGCTTCTATTATTAAAGAAATTGGATATTCTATTCCTTTCACAATTAAAGAAGTAATAAAGACAGAAACGACACGAATTCCGGAAGCAACAACAAAAATATTCACTACCGCAAAATTTAAACCAAAAGAAATATGGATCAAACCAGCATTAAAAGGTGAAACAACAGAGCCAAAGAAGGCTTATCATGATGTAACAAAACACAAAATTTCGACAAACAAGGAGTTTACTCTAAACACTACACCAAAAACAATAATAGTTTCAATAATACCAACATCGGTATCCTACGCCACGTTTAAAAAGATAGCACTAACAACCGCTTCCTATTTAGCTCAGAAGAACAATGCAACAATAAAGAATTATACTAGATCAACAGTACCATTCAGTAAATCTATACCGCTGATTTCAACAACTCCAAGACTTAACTTGCGACTATCAACAGAATCAAATAATACAACTGCACCTATTGTTTTTAACGAAACTAAAACTTTTGGAACAACTAAACCATTAAATACTAAAGTTTCTAAAGAATTTGATTCTGTATATACTAACAAAACTGTAATTACTAGTACTAATATAACAGAAGAATCGGTAGATGATAACTCAAGGTCAAATTCCTTTAACTTTTCTACTAAGCCTGCAACTCCTACTGACTCCAAACTAATTACTAAAAGGATGACATTACCAAATTATATTCATAGCACGACACCAATGATTAAAACAGATCATACCCACAAATATTATATGACAGCTAAACACAGAAATTTAACAAAACCATCTACGCATATATACAAGGACGATGAAATTGCTCGACCAAGAAAAGATAACCATAAAATTCTAACAAACATTAACAAAGTAACCACTGAGGATCCCCAAGATGAGGAAGTGTTTCATATTTTGACAGAGCCAGAGCATATTACGGCTGTTATAGGAGAGAAAGAGAGAGGGCGAACGTCCATGGACCTAGTGTCTGTGATCAGTATTGCAGGGGGAATTATGATGGCAGTTATAACAGTAGCTGTTATAATAGTCATGATCGAAAGGTGCAAAAAGCCAAGATATGAGAACGTGCGGAAGATGAACGACATTCACATGCAAGTAATGATTGATAACAGCGACCCTCCACCACCGTATGTGAGAAGCATTTTCCACACTCCTCTACCAGGTATTTAGTCTCGGAAATCAAAAATATTTAATTTAATATACAATTCAGGTTTAAGATGGTAGACACGCTAAACCTCTAGTGTCAAGTGCAGCTGACGGAACACTTCTATAAGTACTTGATCATCGATTTTCAACTTTAGGGTGGTAGCTAGCCAGGCCACGGTTTTATATAATACTAGCTGTACCTGCGACTTCGTCCGCGTGAAACGTCATCTGAATGTACTAAGTTCATTTACTTATCTACTTTTCTCTCGTACTTACGCCGCGTCGTCATCAAAATTACAATAACTTTTGATAGAGGGGACCGATTTTAATGAAACAAAGACTAAGTTATTCTCGAAGATATGGTTTATGATGTTGTTTTATTGTTAATCTAGGACCTTGGAAGTGATTCGTGTTTATACAAACAGACAGGCATACAGAAAGGTAGACAGACAGACATTTCTAAAAATGATTGAAATTTATTTTATTACTTACTCCTAGACACCTGTAACAATTTTTTTCACGAAAATCGAAAAAGTACAGACGCGTTAGCTTTACATTCTTGTTATATGTATAGATTTTCCTTCACTGAATGCTCCGACTTATTAGCAAGGATTCGAATTTAAAGGTTATAAATACGGTGTTCGAATAGTTAGCCCTAATAAACCGGCAAGAAACTCGATCTGTTTTGATTTCTATATTCTTTAAAATATTTGAAAGTATAGTCATATTTGATTTTATGTACAGAGAGGGTCCGCTCGTTGACGCTTCACCTCACTCCAAGTAAGACCAATCTTCGTAGACTATATACATAGTTCTTTATATTTATTTGGTTTTAATATATCAATGATAAACAAAAAAGGCACAAAACGGTTCTAAGGAAGAAATTCCTTAAAGAGACTCAACATAATGAATTATTCTTACTTTCCAGATCCACCAATGGCAGAAAAATGTCATTACCAGCCGATATCGACGTTAGATCGTAACTTAAAACAATTTATGAGGCCGGTTGTCGTTCAAACTATTTCGCCGATTATGCTGGAAAATTTCAGAGGTAAAATTTTAACTTTGCGCGTAATCAAAAATACTAATCAGTAGAAATATGTTCATTTTTTAGTAAGGCATTAAAAAGTAGTAACTATTGTACAAATGTTAGTCGAATTTTTGTAAAAAAGAAATATTTTTTTATATCTTAGCAGGCAAACGAACAAGTGGGTCACCTGTTGTTGAGTGATCCCCACCGTCCATAGACACTTGCAATACAAGGGAAGTCGCAACTGCGTTGCCAGCCTGTGTTTGGGGGAGGGCGAGAGGAAGGGGTTGTGGGTATCCGGCGCTCTCACTGACCGAACGAAGAAACGCAACAATGCAAGCATTGTTACTTCACGTGGGTGTTTCTGTGGGTCGGGTGGTACTACCCTGGACGAGCCGACCCATTCATGCTGAAACCAGTGATATCTTTAGCGTAACTCTACCGCTATAATAAGACGAGAATGATTTAAAATAAGTTAGACTAGTAGAAATTAAATAAGTTAGACTAGTAGAAATTAAATAAGTTAGACTAGTAGAAATTAAAAATAATGAGTTAACAATTTCGTACATTTGCGACATAGCAAAAACAGTTAATGCGACAGAAACTTCAAGTAACTTTTTGAATTAGGCATTTGTATTAAATTCTCGTAATAGTTCCTTAAAGATCGTGAGTAAAATGTGTGTCATTTTTTATTTTTATTTTAGGCATTCTCGAATGTCATTATGATCATCTCCCACGAAGGACTCGCGATTTCACAACAGTCGAAGCTTGTTGTAGTTTATCGCCATCTATGAGTAGCGATAGTGAACTACGTTGTGCGTATAACAACATAACAGACTCCGCTATAGAAGCGTTGAAATGCGAAGCCACAATGGACGTTATAGATACTACTACTTCAGAACCTCTATACGCTGAAATACCTTGTTGGAGACCGCCTTCAGAACATGCTACTGAAATAATAAATCTTAACGGTGAAGCTGTAACTGAGTTATGACGCGTTACGTGTATTATTCAGAAATTTAAAGCAGTTTTCTAAATATTCAATAGATGGCGTTATATTTAAAATAGGTTACAGTAGTTGATATTAGTTTATACCAAAGAATATTGTGTGGATTTATATTATTGTGATCGTGATTAAATATTAATAAAGCATAATTTGTTTGTTTTCATATGTAACTTAATCATTAAGAAAAGGAGTCTTACCTTTAAAAAAGAAAGATTAAAGTGTTTTACAATTTAAAAAAATATATATTTATAAATCCAGTATTATTCATTGCATTAAAAATAATAACATGTTAGAAGGAAAACGTCGTTTTATGCACATATACATTTCGTAGAAGTAAAATATGTAAGATAAACAGGTCAAAGTATCTTAGGTCTTTATCATCTCTCTGTCGCATATACCTAACTGATACTTTTGAATACTTATGTGTTTTCGTTGTCAGTAAAGATCCAGTCTATAAACAAATACTTTACAAAGCAGTTAGTAAACCGTTTTTTTTTCTACAGTAAAATTAGACAAGTAACTAACTTATAGACTTAATTTAGAATTAGCCTTATCATTTTTATTTACAAAACTAAAATGCTTTTTAGCATTTCATGTTCTCATACATATATAAAGTATAATTTGGATAAGTCGTACCTTGATCAGTCTGAAACATGTGGGTACAAATAGAAAAGAATCCTGTTCTCTCCAATAGTTCCATAAATACGATCATTAATTATGAGTAATTACGTGTAATGACCATAATCGAATCAATTCCAGGAAGAAATGTAAACTAACGTCTTCTATAATAGTTACTGATGGACTTCCGCAAAGTAACGCCTTCTGGAATCGAATATATTCGATTTTTCTATATCACATTTGATGTACGGGGGTCTTTGATTCTACTAGTCATTAAATTCAAATATTTTAAATTGAACCTATTAATATTGAATACAAGGAAGTTTGTGACAATCGATAAATGTTTGTTACACTTTCAAGAAATAACAACACGTTTTATTTTCATAGAATTTTATAGAAATACAGCTTAATCATCTGGGCTGTGAAAATATATTATTTACTAGCTGACCCTTGCCCACTTAGTGGGGCGGTCAACATTTATAAAAAACTACTTTTTGTTATTTAAATATGAAAGTTAGGCATATGCTGTCGGTGTATTTTTGTAGGCTTTA
Organism: Antheraea yamamai; assembly: GCA_036509395.1. Lineage (NCBI taxonomy): Eukaryota > Metazoa > Arthropoda > Insecta > Lepidoptera > Saturniidae > Antheraea > Antheraea yamamai. Next base: position 18,735,153 of record AP028432.1, read on the forward strand.
TCAAGCTCTACAACTTTTCTCTGGAACTCAACCAAATATCTCTCATTGTTAAGGCAGCGTTCGTAAGAAACGTTTTCGTTCGATCGTTTTTTCTCCGACTTACTTTGCAAATTCGATTTCCAAAAAAAAGTCCATTAATTTTTCGGGTTTATATATAGCCTATGACACTCACAAATAACGTGGATTTCTATTGGTAATCAAAAAATTCATAATCGGTTTAGTAGATCCAGATATTACTCCCTAAAACTTCACAAACTCACAAACCTTATCTCTTTATAATGTTAGTATAGATTGCGCCAAAATACATTTTAAATTAGTTAAGGAAATTCTAGTTATCTGTATTACAAATGTAAATTTAGTGCGTTCTTATAAAAATACTTTTATCGAAACTACACGTGTATTTTACAAGTTACAAGTGAAAATACTTGTAATAGAAATCCTTTTTACATCTGTATTTGCGGTTCTGTATATCATAAATGCCTTTGTTGCTATTTACCTTGTTACGAATAAGTGGAAGAGCTTTCGTTGTTTCTAAAACTCGTTATTAGCGTACAAAATCAAATTGTTTGATAAAAGTTATATCTTTAACGCTAACTTGATTAGTTAATGCACCGTATTTACGATCTTATCGACATATAATACGGTACAAAATTAATTGTATCATTCAAGTGGAAAATCCGTCGCAAAGCACCTGTTGGTGTATTCTGGCAGCTACACTTGAGAGCTAGTCTGCTCCAGGTTTATGCTGGCAATTAAATGATATCGTCATGTAACATCAGCTGATATTGTGGTCATACCTTCAAATATAGTGCAGGCAGACTTCATATCAAAAAAAAAAGTCGAAGCATTCATAAGGACTGCCGACAGAAGTAGAACTCAAAACAATGGAATAAATGTGTTCTCTTTTGAATTTTGAAATTAATTATAGCCTGAATTATTTAAATTTCATAATTTGTACATTGAAATTATTAACATTAGTCTTTCTTCATATCTATTGCACTCTGAGCATTAATTATATACATTTTTATACAGTTTATACACTAACCAAACATATGATGAGCCGCCCAAGCGCAATACAAAATATCAATATTATATTTACACATACACATACAGTATTACATGTATTATAATACGCGTCACTAGTCTGGCGCAAGCGCATTACTGTCGGTCACGCTTACTAGTATGTCGCTGACACGAAACCATAAGTTTATTTCCTGCTGAAAAAATACGGCTCAACGTATAAAGAGGTTTTCAGTTAAATCAATTATAGAAATTATTATACAAATGTTCGTTATTTTTCCACCCAAAATCATCTCGAACTCTGCATACATCTTCGTCTGGCGATAAAAAGCTGAAGCGATAAATCTTCTAATTAAGTGTACATAGTTACAATTTATAAAGATATAATATTGTTGTTTACAACAATATTTATTAATCTGCTTTTAACGAATTGACCAACTGATCTTGTTATCGCACTATCAATAAGTAAACATTACGATTAACTGGAATTATAGCTCACTGGCTATTTGTAAGTATTTTTGTAAAACAAATCAATAATTTACATTTTCTAAAAAATAATTTAAATTTTAATGTTGTATCTCCTCATAAGGGAGAGTCGGAATTTTTATTAATCTATTTCTAGCTACGTGATAATAACTAAACGTCTGTGAATTCTCTTAATATTTCTTACCTTACTTACAGATTTTTATTCCAAAGCATTCACTTTTCCGTAAGATTTTAAAAATATATTCTTTACACAAACCTTGTTCTGACAATTTCAAACAAAATTGGCTAAATAGTTGCAGCTATTGTCAAGTAATGCGCGTAGATACGTTTAGCAATAGATTTTGTTTATATAGATTTGAACATAAACAACTCGATTTTAGGATATACGTTATAGTTAGATTGATTGATAGATGTCAATGTGAGTAACATACTTCATGTAATTTTTAAGTACCTAGACACATTAATCTAGACTGAATGTAATATTTCCCTAGAAAGCTTAAAAACAGAGTAAGTTCGTTAGATCATCATCAACGTGAGCCTACCTTTGTAAGACCACACTACACTTTTTCCACTGCAGGACCATAAGTCTCTTCCCGAAGGAAGGTATGATAATCACCACGCCAGCCCACGACATATTAGCGATTTCAAACTCTGAGAAATCCATAATTCTATGTTTTCCCACAAAAGGTTTAATACCCATGACACAGTCAATACGACCAATATAACACGAATAAGCTCGCTTAAATACTTAATTTTTTTGTTGAAACGGTAACCTATACTCCGATCTAGTAGTGTTTTTAAAATTTAAGAATTTCTTGTATTCATTTACACTATAGGTTTTAGCTCTGCTCTTTGCAGTTTTTTGGTAAAAAGAAATGACTTTTATAACTGATACAATTAAGACTAGTGGAGTTATAGTAAAATTGTCATAGGATCTTTTGAAGAGTGCTAAATACGCTACAGAGAATCATACGTGTTACTATGATAACTTGAAATCCGGCAGTTATAGGAATAAAAAAAAAATGATTTGAAATACATGGTTTTTAAATGAGATTTTTACAAAATTAAAAAGGAAGTACTTAAGATTAAAATTAAATGCTCAATTTTGAGAGAATTGTATTTCTTGGCATCTAGAAGGATACTTCAAGGTGTTAGCGAAAAAAAATAGTCATTCGAAATGAAACACCGTAATTTGCACTCAAAATGAGGTTAAAGCATTCATACCCCGTGTGCAATCTACACTTCTATACTTAATATTACACGTGGTCGAGATTCGACCATAATTCATTTTGACATTCAATAAGACCAATGAGAATAATAATTATTTCAGTGGTTTCATAAATGTACTAAAGATCGATTATTTAAAAATTAATTATTAATGTATACTAGCTGCCACCCGTGCCTCCGCACGCGTTTTTTTTAAAAATTTTAATGAAATGTAAAATTGTAAGTAAGTGTGTACATTACAGAAATGCTTTTTCAAAAACATTTGTAACTACGACACACACGCCATCTATTGTAACATGTAACGTGTACATTAGATATGTGAATACGAATAGTATATCGAATGGAATGGGATTTATCATCAGCAACATACCTGGAAATTTAACCTACTATATGATATACCACCCTTAGTCCTCACCAACACTATATAAGAAAGTAATGAAAATTTATAAACTATGTATACATTATCGAACAATATGTGTTATTTTTTTTATTATATAGAGGTAACATGCCCATAACGTCGATATAATTGTGTTATTCTTATACGTTGCTATAATCACTGAGTTATGTAGATGCAAACGCGGTAAATAAAACAAAATGGACGCCAAATTGACCAAAATTATAATATAATTCAAATTACATACATTTATTCTTGGAGTCCAGTACAGCGCACGTCTCACGCGCTTGTTTATTTATAGTAAACAAATTATTTTTGATCAATTTCAAACGAACGAATGCACAGGTAACAGTTCACCACTTTATAGTGTAAAACAAAGTCCTCTGGTCTGTCTGTTTATCTGTTCACGATAAAGTCAAAAACTACAAAATGGATTTTCATGGCGTTTTCACCAGTAGGTAGAACGGTTCATGGGTGAGGAATGGTTCATATAATTTGTCAAAGTTTTCTTTTTATTATCAGGGCGGGACAATGTTCGCCGAGCCTGCTAGCTTAAAATAAAATAGCTCATTAGTTAGTTATGTGCCAGTGAAAGTTCCGTGAAAATCAGTTCAAACATTTCGGATATTCTGCTGCGGCCGAAAGCGAATAAAAACATAAATTACTTTTTATGAGGTCTGCTATCTACTAGTGAATATCCCGTGATAATCGGTCCAACCATGTTAGAAATAGCAATGCGGACGAAGCCGCGGACAAATAAAATAGAATATGTCAACCGCTATAATTTCGGCTATCTGCTAGTAAAATTCCCGTTAAAATAGGTCCAGCCGTTTTGGAGATTACCCGGAACAAACAAACAAACAGACAAAATACAATAATATAAAAATATCGACCGAATATAAAAACATTTCTTTTGTTATTTGTTGCTATATCCATTCACCAAAAAGTGATTATTTATTTTTACTTACACACACTTTATTTTTATAATACGTAATAGATTACAAATAAAAAATTGGAAACAAAACTAACGTAGAATAAACTTTTTGAATAGGAAGACAAAATAATCTTTGAATATGTTTGCGATAGAAATTTACCACGTTACCATGGCAACGTATATAATACTAACGCTAACACGCAGCGAAAGCAATCAAAACGAAAAAAATGCCCGATTTTGAAATATTCTTCATTGGCGCTCCACTCCTATTGATCTTAGCGTGATGATATATAGCCTAAAGCTTTCCTCGGTAAATAAGTTATCTAAAACCGAAAGATTTTTTTCAAATCGGACCAGTAGTTCCTGAGATTAGAGCGTTCAACCAAACAAACAAACAAACTCTTCAGCTTTATATATTAGTATAGATTATTAATTTACAGATTATATATCATATTTTTATAAAATTAATCTAAAGTAATGGATCGTAGCATGTTAAAAATATTGAATGTAGGATGAGTAAAGGCAATTGGAACATAAGACTAAAATGAAGGATGGCGAAACGTCTTTTTCATTTACATGTGTGTACATATGTTGTGTGTTATTCAAGCAGTAGCGTGTGTAATGTATAGTTTAATGAATTTAAAGTGTTTTTAATGCATTGTATATTAAAAAATAAATTTGTACAGTTCTCCTCCATATAAACATTAATTATGCCAAATTTCACGTTCATCCGTTCGCGCAATTCACTTAAAAAGGGATACAAAGTTTTCACTTCACGTATTAATATATAGACAGAAAAAGAGGTAAAGTTTTTGAGTTTATGAGGTTTTAGGGGGTAATCTCAGGACCTACTGGTCCGATTTGAGAAATTCTTTCAGTGTTATATAGCTAATTATCGAGGAAGGTTATAGGCTATATATCATCTCTCTAAGACGAATAGGAGTGGAGCACCAATGAAGAATGTTTCAAAAACAAAGTTTTTTTTACTCTGGAGAGCTTCCGCTGGGTGTTAGCGTTAGCCCAAAGTAACTATTCCACGTTGACGAAGTCGTGGGTATAGGCTAGTTTAATTACAACTTAAACCAGAGGTTCCCAAAATTTTTTTCGTATACATTACTTTCAAAATGTAGCTGTTTCCGGTGGACCCCCTGTAGCTACATTTCTACCATATTCCCAAAAGTCGAAAAAAAACTGTGAAGATTAGAATCTAACTATGGAAATTTGCGTTGCAGCTGAGTTCCCACCACGAATTAATAGTATTCTGAATATCGGATATGCAAGTATTTATTTACATGTAACAGTCGCTGAGCTTCTTAAAATATTATTTGCTTACATCGATAGCTGAAGTCAAGCCAACATTTTAGTTTTTGACTATTTATTGTAAGCAGATAAATTTTTCTGGACCCGCTCTTACGAATTGTGAACCCCCATTTGTTTGTCGCGCTAACCCGTGTCGAGTCTTCCATGGACTCCTGGTCGTACACCTGGACCACTTTGGAAACTAAGAACCTAAACCAAATAGTATGATGCAATATATTCGTGGAAAAAAGTTAACAAATGTAAATTTGTTGCTACTGAACAACCTATAGTAATCACTGTTCCAACATTGCACACAAACATAGCCTCAGTCAATTTAAATATGAGATTCTACATCAGTAAACATCTAAACGTTGCCGAGTGAACACTTGACCCTGGCTGAGGTGAGTGGAACCGATTATGTCATTGTTATTATTATGGACATCGTTTATCTTTTTATATCTTCCTTTTGAAATATAATTTTACTGTTCTGGGGGTCGCATGGACAAGGCCAATAGAATATTTAATTAAATCTCTTCTATCAAAGCAAGGTTTTTTCTGAATTATCCTAAATTAAGACATTTTCTTTTGTAACACTTTTGAACGTGAAGGAAAACTCGTCGAATCAAAACTTCTAAGTGCTTCAAATCCTTAATGTATCGAGCTTCTCTCATAACGAATTATTTTGTCCAATACTGGAGCAGTTGTATACTATAATTTTTATATCTCGTTTAGATATGCAATAGACTTTATAACTTGTATTTTAATTAAATTTTATTTACAAACCTGAAGTAATGTGCAAAAATCTTACTTCCAAATAGCCCACAAGTATAGAGAATCACCAAATCACGTACATTCCAACTTGTGCAAAATTAGTTGACATAAGTCGAAGTATTTCATTGTATTTAATTTCAGGTGATATAAATAGAAATTAAAAATGCTAGCGTATCTCATATACGCCCTGCTAGTATCCTATGGTAGTTGCCAGTATGTGAAGTCTGGTGTTAAAGGTGGATACGGGGGTCATGGTTTCCAGGAACATTTTGGAGAAGACCTAGTAAGGTAATTAACATTTTATCATCATAAGATGGATAGTTGGACCTTAATTCGACTTGATCGCGACTAGAGGATATAATTCTTACTATTCAAAAAGTCCGGCATGATATAAATACTAGAAGAAACTATTGGTGGAGTTTTTGGCAGGATCTTGGTACGTCATGTAGTGAATTTTATATTTTATTAATAATCTTGTGTTATTTGACTCTATATTTTGTAGTATAGGTGGTGTTTTACGTAATATTATTGTGCATAAGTGAAGTGGATGGGGATTAATACCACGGAACATGTACTCTGTCTTGCCACAAAAACTCCCTGGAAAGTTCTTACAAAACGGCCACCATCTTATTAGAACATAGCAATGGTCATAAGCCACTTGGAATATTGCTGCTAGTATGACAGTAATAATCTACTAGAAAACTTGTTATCAATAATGTGAGACTAACGCTTAAGGGGGCAGTTACAAAACAAAGTATATAATTATTACTGAACATAATTTTCAGTCTTTTCGGCAATAGAACGTACTATGGCAATCAAGGACATAACCAAAATGAACAGGGCCTCACCGGAGTAGGAGTCTGCACAAGTGAAGTGCCGTAAGTGACCTTAAACTATTTAGAAAGAAGTAAAGTAAGGGCAATTATTGTAGCAAAATCAAAAATTGATTATGCAATTTAGGTTATATGAATAAAATGTCTTTAAAGATAATTCTACCAACAGTTCGGTGCAATTCTTATGAAAAGAAATGAAAAAGAACTATGTGATGTGAAGATATGAGTAGTTCACAAGCGGTAGAAATCAAACTTAGTATTCTGGTTATTTAAAAAAAAACACTAAAAGACACTGGTAAACATTAGTTTTCGTCATTATTTTTTAATATTTTAATATATAATAATAATGTTAATAATACACAACAGAATAATTTTTGAAAGTACGCGATAGCCGCTACGATCCGGCAGATAATAATGTGCTATAGATTTCTATTGATTTTATTTGCTATAGATAGAGTATATTAAGAATACACTATCACATTCTCTCACAACCTAAACCTCTACATTAATGCTATCTCTTTTTCATTACATCCGAAAAGAAATCTCACTTCAAAAATATGACAATTCTATCATGTAATTATATTTTATGTAGTTTTATAGTCATTAGTATGACATTATAATAGATGATTGACTCAGCTAAGGAAAGAATTATCTCCAAATTCACTCTGCTTTTATAATTTATGCACTCTATTTAGTTTAGTTTTGCTACTGTTATTGTAATACACTTATTGTTATTATGTGACGCGTAATATTCTCTCATTTGCTGTCGTTCGTTTATTTATAAAAATATAAAGTCCATAGGTTAATGCACACAATTCTATTATATATTTTAAATTAATTCTTTACATTTTTCAGTACTGCATCTCTAGTTAGGGATCAAAGTCACGTTCCTACTGGAAATGGGGTAAGATATTTCTATGATAACATTATTATATGATACGATATGATATTATAATATACTAGCGGGCCCGGCAGACGTTGTCCCGCCTTGATCATAAAAAAAATCCTTGACAAAATATATATCAAAACCTTCCTTATGAATCACTTTATCTACTGGTGAAAACCGCATGGCAATCCGTTCAGTAGTTTTTGAGTTTGTCGTGAACAGACAGACAAACAGACGCGGTAGGGGACTTTGTTTTATAGTATGTAATGATTTAAATTATTATAATATTATTAATTATTAAAATCAAATTTCATTTAAATCAGTAAGTACTTTTATTATTTTGATTGTTTATCACTTATTTTTGAAACGACATATTTATTTATTGAATTGAAACTAGTTATCACCAAACTTCTAATCTAAAACGGTTGCGTTAATTCGACACATTTTAGAAAATCCAGATCTTAAAATAGCGAATCATGTTTTTAAATATCTAGACATTTTACATTACATAATTTTTTATCGTTCAAATTAAACTTAAAAAAAAAAAATTGATAGTAATGACGGTTTGTTTTTAAACTTATGCTGTCACTGCATCATAAGATCTACATTTGTTTGTATGGAAGTTAAACCCTTATGGTTTTGGATAGTGCAGAGGTTAATATACATTTAAATTATATACATATTCGCGGGTCTGGCGGACGCTGTCCCGTTCTGATAATAAAAGAAAACTTGACAAATTATATATTTAAACCTATCTCTTGAATTCCTTTATCTACTGCTGAAAACCACAAGAAAAACCCTTCAAGAAGTTTTTGAATTCATCGCGAACAGACAGACAGACAGTAATATTGTACACCCACTATAGCATACATAATTAACTAGTCAATCAATATCACGTATTATTTTTTGTGGTAAATTCAAGATTCACCATAACACAAGAAGTAAAACAAAACCCAAAATACGTTTTTTTAACATATTTAACCTTCTTTTTCACTTTTTACAGTCTCGCCCCGATCTCAGTGTGATTAAAACATGCTGCAAAGGGTACATACGAAACGTGCACAATCCGACTATCTGTGACCCTGTTTGTACCAACGAATGCGTGAACGCGCTGTGCTCCGCCCCGGACACATGCACATGTTTCCCTGATCATGTGAAGAATTTAGCCGGATTTTGCGTGACGACTTGTCCTATCGGATGTCTGAACGGTCAATGCGCGGGTGGGGAGTGTATTTGCAAGAGCGGTTACACATTGGAAATCAATAGCAAGTATTGCGTCCCAAGCTGTAAAGACAATTGTGGGGGATTTGGTAAGCTTTTTCTATAATGATTCTATACTATTATTTTTTTATTATCAACGAATACATTCCTGTTAGAAGAAGTGTCACTTTATAGTTGTTTGAAGAAGGAAGGGAAAAAAGTTAAAGCAGTCATAATGACTGCCGTAAGAAGTGAAAAGTCAAAACAATGAAATAGCTGTATTCTCTTTTGATTTTTTAAATTTATTATAGTGTATATATTACAATATTTAAAATTTATGTGTATGTTGAAATTATTAACTGTTGGCAATTATAATATACATTTTTATAAATTTTATTAATCAATCAAACGTATGATGGACAGCAAAATCTTAATATAAAATATCAATATTAGACGCACACAGGCGGCTATACTACGCGTCGCTAGTCTGACGCAAGTCGCGCAAGCGCAACACGGTCCATTACGCTTACTAGCGTGTTATGACATGAAGTCATAAATTTATCTTCTGCCAAAAAAATACCGCTCAACATGCCTAAAGAAAGTCCCCTACCGCGTCTCTCTGTCTGTTTACAATAAGCACAAAAACTACTGCACCGACTTTCATACGGCTATCACCAGTGGATAGAGAGATTTATGAGGAAGATTTTGCTATATAATTTGTCTAGGATTTTTTAATAATCAGGACGGGACAATGTCTGTCGATCCCGCTAGTGAAAACTAAAAATGACCTTACCGCTTCTTTCAGGTAATTGTACAGCACCAAACACTTGCTCCTGTCGAAACGGTTACCAGACCGCAACCGAGGGTTCTTGCAAACCAGTATGTAATAAATGTATGAATGGTGATTGCATTGCTCCAAACAACTGCCAGTGTCGACCGGGATATATAAAAAATGGGAATGGAGAATGCACTCCATATTGTTCTAGGTAACTCTAAACATGGTTCTTGGTGATTAACTTACAATAATTAAAGTTGTAGGGTCAAATATGATTTATAAAATTTAGAACATTTAGAACAGCAGCTTTTATTATCAAAGAAAAGTTTTGTAGATTTTTTTTTTCGAATGACTCGCTATTGACCTAGCAAGGTCTTAACAGCTTCACCGCACTACAAGTTTTGTAGAATCTTGTCTCGAAGAAGAAGAATGACTAATAAACTATTGTTAAGGAAAGTTTAGTCAGATGCAAATTTTAACTTTTGTTTAAAACACTTCTTATAACATAAGGAGTGAACTGTTAAAAATTATGCCGTAAAAACTCTTTCTTACCATAAAATCACTCGAATACTCTGAGGAAATTATTGCCGTCTCTGATCCTATACATAAAAATTTCAAAGTTAATTCCTATTACGGATAAGCCGTAGCTTTCTTAGGTGGTAGAGCCACGCTATTACTGGTTTCCGCATGAATGGGTCGGCTCGACCGGGGTAGTACCACCCTCTCACAGAAAACCGACGTGAAGTAACAGTGCTTGCATTGTTGCGTTTCGATCGGTTAGTGAGAACGCCGGAGGTCCCACCTCCCCTCCCTTTCCCCCTTCCCTTACTCCTCCTCTCCCCCAAGACAGGTTGGCAACGCACTTGCGACTCTCCTGGTTTTGCAAGTGTCTATGGACGGTGGTGATCACTTAACATCTGTGACCCACCTGTCCGTTTGCCTCCTAAGATATTAAAAAAAAACCTTTAACAAAACTAAGCCAATACAAAGCCCCATTAGAATGATCCTTTCTTATTTATTTCTAAATATATCTATACCATTGCATGTGACGTGTAGACGCTTTTAATAATATAGCAGAGGAACGAGTTAAATATGGTACTGATATGTAAAAAGAAGAAAACAAAAGAGACTTACAATAACCGGATAGTAGGTGCTATATCGTAACAATCCCATCATAGTGATTAGCTCCGATGCCAGGTTTTACAAACAGACCATGTATATTCAGCAAGCTTTTACCTCATTGTAGATCAATACTACAATAGACAATAGAAATGATGCTGTTAAACGTATCTGTTTTGAACTTTTCTTTACATTACGTACAGTATAGTATCTCTTAGCTAGTACCTTCTTTACTTAGCAAGGTAAGATTGATACTAATTTTTCAAAAAACAAATTGTACTTTTACAGGGGATGTGCTCCCAATGGACAATGTATTGCACCTGAAACATGCAGCAATTCTTTAAATACCACCGTGTCAATCAATCAAATTCCTAACCAGACTCCCAACCAATCATATCCAAATGGGTATCCCACTTATTATCACCCAGGCCATCCTTCTAATCCTATAGGTCCAAACTATCAATATCCCATTTATAACAGGCCAGATTACCCCCCGTATAACAACAATGGCACTCAATATATTGTGCAACAAATAAATCCCTCTTATAATCCAAGTTCTGATAGTCAGTTAGCAAACACAACTAAACCACTTCCAAACAATCAACAATTTTATCCATTACCATATTCAAACCAAGGATCCATCCAACCTACTCCATATTATCCACAACAAGGAAACTATCCTTATTATGTTCAAAACCCATCCGCTTTTCCGAATAGACCAATTTATCCTGGTCAAACAAATTATCCTGAACAAACCCCTTATCAAATAAACAGAACTAATTCGCAAGTTCCAAACAATTATCCTTACTTTCAAGAAAATAACTATCCTAATAACCCTAATATATATTATCCAAACCGACCTTTCTATCCAAATCAACCAAACAAACCTTACCAACCAAGTAACCCTAATGAGCCCATTCATTTAAATTATCCAAATGCCACAAGTCAAACTTATAACCCTGACCAACTTAACCGCACCAACCAACTGAATTATACTGATTTACCCAATTCCACTTATCCTAATCAACCCAATTATGTCTATCAAAATAATTATGCTAACCCACCCTATTTTCCGAACCAACCTTATCCATTCCAACCTCATTACCCGAACCAACCTTATCCGTACCAACCTAATCATCCCAACATACCTTATAATCCCAATGACCGTTATCAGCCAAATTACCCGAACCAACCATACAACCCTAACTATCGACCAAACTATCCAAACAATTCACCATATCAATTTTTTACAATGCTACCAAATGGCACTTTAGTGCGTCAAATTGAACCGTCATCCCAAACCCATAACCCAAACCAAATTTTCCAACAAACAACTCCTAACCAGATTAACCATACATCGTCAGGCCAAACACTTTATGTTACCGGTCAAATCACTCCACATTTTCCTGAATGTTCCGAGCCATGCATTAATGGAATTTGCATGGAAGGCAATAGATGTGTGTGCAACCCTGGATACACAATGGATCCTTCTGAGAGAAGGTAAATTAATTGAGTTTTTATTTTGCTGTCATTACTGAACAGAAAGATCGCTTTTGCTAAAAAGACATTCTAGCAAATTAGTTTGCCGACTGATCCAAGATCTCGATAGGCTTTGATTTTTTTCGATCGCAGTCAAGTATGCATTTCAGTCAAATATGGTAACATTAGTCTATTAAGCTATATTAAAAATGGCTCAATATCTAACTCCAATACGAGGCTTCGAAATGGTGAATTTAAATCATAAGGAAGCCTTAGTAAAGCAACTACAAAGCTGCCTTTATATATCTAATAGAATAATCTTTCAAGAAGTAAATCTATATGAGCATATTTTAGTACAGTTACATAATCTGAATTTGCCATTTCGAAACCTCATCCTCTTAAATGTTTTTTTTTATTGATTATGCTAAAAATATTGTCAATTGTAAATCATTCTTTTGTTAAATATGCATGTTCCACTACTACACAAAGGCGTCTTTCTGTTGTTTTAATGGCATCGCCAGCCTACAACGTTCTTGAATATCAGAAATATTAATGGATCGCTAGCTCTGTCTTTTGTATTCCTACGAAAAGATTTCTCAAACTATTATATTTCACAGTAACCCTCAGATTTGCACCAGTTTCGTAATAATCCGTATATACATGTCGAGGTACGAAATAGTTCACTTGGATATCAGGTTGTATTCCTACACAATTGACAATGATAAAATTCATTGAATTATATACTTCATAGGTCAGAAGCATTTCACAACAATCTTATCTGATGTTAAATGACAACGTAATCTAAGAAGGTAAACGCGCTAGACCTTGAGAGGACTGGCTCTCAAGTGCAGCTGCCAGAATACATCAACAGGTGCTTGAAGATAGATTTTCAATTTGAGAGTGGTAGTTAGTCAGGTGGACTGAGAAAAAGCCCTACTACCATGCTATGGTATCATCACGATAATTACTCGCTCTCAGTTGCTATGATTCGAGCCTACGCGGTGTCTGAACACACTATTAACCAAGCCATCATCGCTTAAAAATGTCAAAAATGGAAATGTTTCTTTATTTTGTCAGGTGCAAGCCTCATTGTGCTGGTGGATGTACGAACGGAGTGTGTTCGGGCCCCAACCTTTGTATCTGCAACATGGGCTATCATAAAGATACGAGCGTGAAAGGCCGAGCAGTATGTATAAAGCGTATTAGGAGGTCACTCAACTACATACTCTCTAAGAAACCAGAGAGCATCTATTAAACAGTTCGAATACGATGAAGATTAGTGTATAGTTACATCTTTTGTTAAATAAAGGTTATCCGTTGACTTGTGTGTTTCATTTTGAAAGAAACGTGGACCCCTCTTGGGTGGTATCAGGAAACGGTTACGACGAGCACTTTTTAATTTAAGAGTTTTATTTTAATTTGTTTTGTGTATAAACTAATACGACTTGTTTTTTGGCAGTTGCGTTTTTTAATTCTTTACTTTTTATTATATATATTTTAGTGATAATTTTTATTTTAAAACACGTCATGCATTTTCAAAACATTTTCTATAACCTCAAATGAATTTATGGAGAAATCATCAAATTATTAAAGCTAGTTAATTACAATTTTGCTTAAACTTTGTTTTAATGATTCCTTTACAATCATAAACTTCATTATTTTCTGATTACGTCACTTCCGGAGCCACATAAAATGAAGAATTTTTTTTTTTAATTTATTTAGGAGCTTTTTATTGACTATATGACCTCCATAGTAAACTTAACTTAATTTACCCGCTAAATATCTTAAATAAACACATTATTAAAGCTAATATAAGCTCCTAGAGCGTCATTAATGACGACTCAAGATCTTAAATAAATTCAGTGCTTCAATACTATTAGGTTTGGATAATAACCCATGAAATATTCCAATATCTAGTAAATCCAAGTTAAGAGTCGACATCAGTAACTGTCTACCCGCTTGAAGAAGCAATTTAAAAGCACTAATTAAAAGGACGTGCGAAATATAAGTTATGCAATTACGTCTTTGAGATAGTAATATTACCACAAAATTTAAGTAAAATGTATTTTTATACGATTTCTAATGATGTTACTTGGAGTTACCATAATCCACATACTTTCAATTCCTAGTGATTTATAGTTTATCTAAGAAACAGATTTTTATAGCTCAAAACGTAAAAGTCATTACTTTTTAAATAATCATTATAACCCTAAAGAATGTTAAAAGTAAAGCGAAATCGAAAATATTACAGCGCTATTTTTTTTCTTTTATGATGTTATATATACTTCGTTTTAGGAGAGACCGATACGCGAATTTAGTCAATAAACACTTTTTTTTAAATGTTAAGTATATAAGAAATGTATTTTTATTATTTTATATTAACGTAACTTTTATATATTATTTGATATTATTTTTATTTATTTTAAACGAAAACTTTAGTCGCGTTAAGCGATTTTTAGTAGGTGAGTAGCTTGGGGATTCGCGTCACCGTTGATCTCGACATGCTCGTGACGTGACGAGTAGTATAGCAACCTGTGTACATACAATATTGATATTTTGTATTGAGCTTGTGCAGTCCAACATATGTTTGATTAATTAACAAACTAAATAAAGATGTATATAATTATTGCTTCGAGTGCCAATAAATGTGTAAACTAGACTAATGGCAATATAAAAAGTATGATATTTAAATAATTTAGACTATAATTAACATCAGAATTTAAAAAAGAACACAGTTATTCCATTGTTGTGGGTTTTCACTTTTGACGGCAGTCCTTACGACTGCCTCGATTTTTTTATAGTACAGTAGAAACTCGATTAACCGGACTAATTGTTGTCGTTAGGCATTCGGATAATCGAAAATTCGCTGTAGTCTGGTGAAGCTGTTATCTTGCTAGGAGAATAGTGTAATAATTTCGAGGAAAAAAAACATGAAAATCCGGATAATCGAATGTATGAAAAACCTCCTTAGGTTTTGTGCATGTTTAGTACATATGTACATAATTTTAAGCGTTTATTAAAAAACGAACACTTATCAACGAAAATCAATGTTTATTAAGAAATAATAAAGAGATAGAGTTTCAAACGAACGATGTATTAATAATCAAGAGAGACATGTGTTGCATGGGGTGAAACGTCTTTGTTTCAGCACAAGCTGCAGGCTTCCATGTGGAAGCGTTGCAGCGCTGGTTTTCAGACAAAGCCTGCTGTATATTAATATATAGACGAAATTACAAATACACGGACGTATTTACATGATAATTTCAAATTAATATTACACATGCCCTTAATAATGTAACCTAATACTGTCTATATAGAATACGATACAATATAATTCATGGAAAAGCTGTGGAATTAGATATCATTTTCAAATGATTGCGTACTAGCTCAGAGATCACTTGCACATGCTATTGATTTATTTACTGAATTTCATGCGACGCTTGCCATCTTAATAGATAGTTTTTTCAATGGTCTAAATACATACGTAATATGTAGTGATGATTATAGCGGTACGTACACTTTTTGGCAAAAAACCATTACAATGTGAAAACTTAAAAATTGTTTATATTTTTGGTTAAATTTAATAAGTTTTGAACAAAAAAATGTTTTAACTTTATTATTATTATATATTTTAATAGATATAAATAATATAATTATTCATTTACGATAATTTATATGCGTAATAAATTCTTGGAGTTTATATATTATGTCACTCGACCTATGTCGTAGTAATACGACAGTCATTTGAAGGATTTTTCTTTGAAACGTCTCTTGCTGTCTTTTCCGAAAGTGGTACGTCTACAAACTGTGAAGATTGATGGATATCTGGCGGATCTGAAATAATCAAATACATGTATATAGATTTTATTTTCCGATAGTACCTGATAAAAAAACAATATCAAAATTATTCTTAAAATATTACGTTTTTAAAACGAATTAAAAAGTATTAGAAATTTCACTCAGTCTTGAATGAATACTTTATTACACTTTTTAGTTTGTACACTGGCAAACTTAATGTCATAAGCATTTTCTTCCAATTGACCAGCGATTTTATTATCACGAATATAACTTTTTATAACGGTTGGAAAATCAATCTAGATCTTAAACTAATAGTCCTGAAAGATTTACGACGTCTGCTTTTAAGATTTATAACGAAGAACGCGAGATGTATTAAATATTAGCTTTTGCTCGGGGATTCGCTTGCATTATTGTGGATTTGATCTATCTTTCAAGAACAGCTTTTTTTCCTGAGTTTTTTTCTGTACCCTTGACGATGTGTATCCAAAATTTTATGATTGTCGGTTGAATAGTCATGGCATGAGAGCGCAACAAACTCGCACATTTATTTAAGTTTAAAACGTGATTTGTCACACTTGACATTGGCGAAATTGGTTACATAGGCAGAGGCCATACCGAAGAAAAAAAAGTAGTGAGTTAAATTACTTCAAAGTTCAAAGGTCGCTTCAAAAATGTATTATTTTTTATAAACATCATTTTAACCTTGATGTCTGTAAAATTTTGTGACAAGTTTCACATTTATTTTAGTTTCTATTCATTCCACTATGTTTGAAATACATCATTCTTTACTTCTTTTCTTTGTCTTTATTTTCTTAAATTCTTATTCAACCGTGAGTTATAATCAAAGTATGAAGTATATAACTCACCAGGAAGCTAGTGCTAGCTTGAAAAACCGTGGTGAATTTATAACTAATAACACTTCATTGTACACTTAAAAAAAATGTAAATTTAAGTCGATCTTTACATATTTAAATTACAACATTAACTAACAACAATCGTACCTCTGTGTGGTTCTTACGATATATATTCAAACATTTAGTTGGAATACACAAGTACTTGCAAGATGTAACGTTTTATATAAAACTATAAACTTACCTTCAACTACGTAACTGCTCCCTTTGAAATAAATCACTAAATACTTCCATCTACTGATGACGAGGTAACATAATATAATTAATAGAATACCTAGGCCGAGCAATATTGTTATTGTGGTCCAATCATAATCTAACCTGAAAGATATAATTAATAAGATTTTACTAAATTACAGTAGTACGTATCCTAATTCTAACTAATACTATAAATGCCAAATATAACTTGGTTTGTTGATATGTAAATTTCGACGCAAATTCCCGTTTTAGCATCAAAAAGTATTTGTACTGTCACAAATTACGTACTATCCCCTAATACCAAGTAAGTTTATAAAAAGCGTAGCGAAAACGGAGTGGGGGACAATCTCGGGGCGGATCATCGCACCGTTCACATCCCCACATATATTCGTAAATATATACAGTAGTGGATTACTGTATCGCCTACTAAAGATGTTTACTTAGGACGACACCATACTTTTAAAACTGCTAACTCAACGTTGCCCCGAATTACATATTATAATATAGATAAATATTTTTTATTTACCATTATTGTAAAGAGCAAAGCTTTTTTTGGCTGTGAGATAAATATTATCTTTAGAATTATGGATTCAATTCCAGAAATGATTTCATAAACTTTATTCTTATTTACTTTCGTATTACGTTTCACGTGTAGATCGCAAAAGCCTTTTATATATTTAAATGTTTATACTCACTGTGATGTGTTGACATAACTATCTTTAATATTTGTATTCATACTTGGCACTATATTATTAATTGTTACTTCTCCATAAGGGTTTGTATCAGTTGCTTCGTCATCTATTATAGTTTGCATTGATGTAGTCGTCTCAAGACAAACAGTCCTTTCACACTCGACATCATCATCTGTGCAATTGAAAAAACAGTCGCAAGGGGTATCATCGGCCGCATAATTTACTGCCACAAACGGTACATCGCATTCACAAGTATAAGGAGCGATGCAAGAGCCTTGACAATTTTTACATGTAGGATTGCAATTACCCGCCTCACCTAACTCATAGCCATCGTTACAAGATGATGCGCATTTTGAGTCTTCTGTTAAAAACCAGCCTTCATCACAGCTGCAAGTCTCTGGAGCTACGCAGCTACCGTGTTCGCAACCGCTATAGCAATACGGTTCACATGTATTCTCTTCCGATTTTCTATAGCCGGCCAGACAATCGCATATATCTGGAGCCACGCAGGTTCCATTATAGCATGGTTCAGTACAAATGGAACTGCAAGTTCCGTTGATGTTCTCATAGCCGGAATTGCATTCGCAGACGTTAGGTTGAATGCAAATACCGTGTTTGCATCCGTTGATACATGTCGGTATGCATTGGTGTTGATTATTTGGGTCCTTTGAGAAACCGGTGTTGCAGTTGCACTGGCCGGGGCTATCGCAACTACCATTCAAGCAATTTGGTACACAAAGTGGTTTACATTCCAACCTAAATAAATAAATTACATAATATTATTATTAAAGTCCAAATCGTTGCATAATCTAAAATCATACCTCTTTATGTTTGTTTAGCAATTAATGTGCTTATAACTCGAAAACTACTGACGGATCAAGTTTTTTTTTATCATAGGTGTATTCTCTGGTCAAGTTATATACATATATATATTACAAAAATACCGCTGAACGCGCCTAAAGAAGTTTTCACTTCAAAAAGAGAAATTAACACAAAAAGGTAAGTGGTAAGGTAAGTAAGGTAAATGATGTTTACGATATCTTGACGTATTTTAAACAGTATGTATGATTATAGAAAGAACCTTGGACAATAGTGTTAATATATTAAAGAATATAGTATGTTAGATTCAATAATAGTATTAAGTATGACATATATTTTACCTTTCGCTATCAGAGCTAGAATCGATGCTTACGTAGCCGTCACAACAATACTGCACACTTTTAACTATTCGTTTCTGAAAAATTATAAATAAAGATTATTTTAAACAATTTTATTATATTATATTTAAATCAACTCGATTTGTTTCGAGATTGTATATTAAAAAAAAAAAACATAATATTAAAATACTAGCTTGTAAGTGTACAATTGCTGGTCAAAAAGTAATTTCACAAGGAAAGCTACGGGCATAACTACAACGCTAAACCACGACGTATTGACCATTATAAATGCTGAGAATCGCACAGAGTTGTCTCTCATAGAGTGGTACTTTATGTACATATCTAAGTTTAAGTTTCCTCACAATGTTCCCTTTAGCCGCGTGACGACTGAGTAATTACTTCGATTAGTAAATTTACGCAAATTCTGGAAAAAATCTTAAATTAAAATTATAAAAGTAAATTTTCAAAAAAAAGTATTAACCGACTTCAATATCAATCAAAAACCCAAAGGCACTAAAAAGCGGAAAATAAATAGTTTATCAAATTAACCAAATTAAATAAAACATGAATATGTGTGCTACCTAGAGATGTATTGGAAGTCGGTGCCAACTGAAAATCATATCATCTACATAGGTACAAAGTTTAAGTCCACTCTCGCGTCTCTGTAATACATTTCTACCTGGAACAAATTTGAAATTTCGGTTTATTGAAGTCGGTTAATACTTTATTTTGAAAATTTACTTTATTTTTCCATTTTTAGTGTACATAAATATATTTTACTAGCAGTGCCCGCGAACTCCGTTCCGCCTTAAGTATATTAAAATATGCGCATTTTTGCGGTATGGTATCTATCGGTATGGTATGCGATATGGTTTCAATTGGTTGCACAATAAGTAACGTTTGGTACGAACGCAACCTTATCCGCGATAGTTTCTACCACCAACTCGGCTACCATCGCTTCATACATAATACACCTTAAGTAATGTAATTACAATGCTTGCGTCATGTTGCAACACAGCAACGAACATAAGCACAATAGGCTCCTAAGAATTGAAGAGTTTTTTTTATAATATTGGTGGCAAACGAACATACGGGTCACCTGATGGTAAGTGATCACGGCCGTCCATGGACACCTGCGACACGAGAGGAAACACACATGCGTTGCCGGCCCTTAAGAAAGGAGTAGGCTTGTTGCTTGAAAGTTTTCTTACTTTGTCACGGATCCCATAATCAGAACCTAACCAAACTCTCATCAAACTACCCTTGAAGTACATGCTTTCCAATAAAAAATGAATCATCGAAATCGGTTAGCGTGATATTGAGTTATTCGTCTATTTGTCGTGTACATACTTAATGCAAATTTAAAACTTATACGGTTTTGCACTGGATGCCGTTGTCGGAACTGGACCAAATTGAAATGGGACCACACGGGAAGCACCAGCTTTCAAAAGAATCATCAAAATCGGTTCACCCAGTCCAAAGTTATGAGGTAACAAACATAAAAAAAAAAATACAGTCGAATTGATAACCTCCTCCTTTTTTTGAAGTCGGTTAAAAACAAAGTCCTCTGCCACGTCTGTCTGGCTGTTCTCGATAAACTCAAAAATTACTGAACGGATTTTCATGCGGTTTTCACTAGTAGATAAAGTGATCTATGAGGATGGTTTAGGTAAATAATTTGTCAAGGTTTTTTCTTATCGGGAAGGGACAATGTCCACCGGGCCCGATACTATTGAATATAAATTGAATATTGTGCACATATCTGGTAATTGGAAAATAATTGTTATTTTGAATTTCGCGCCTCTGAACGACAACTCGCACTTGAGATCCCTCATTTTTCTTCATTCTCTATACTCGTACATCGTAGCGTTTATTATACTAATTGTAGTTGGCATTAAATCAAGTGAATTATCAATGATTTGACATTTAATTTATCAATAACTAGCCTCAGCCCGCGACTTCGTCCGCGTGGAATAGTTACTTTGGGTTAACGCTAACACGCAGCGGGAGCTGTCAAGAGGAAAAAATACCCCGATTTTGAAACATTATTCAATAGTACTCCGCTCCTATCGGTCTTAGCGTAATGATATATAGCCTATAACCTTCCCCGATAAATGAGCTATATAACACTGAAAGATTTTTTCAAATCGGACCAGTAGTTCCTGAGATTACCCCCTACAACGTCACAACGTCACAAATTACCTCTTTATAATATTAGTATAGATAAAAGGCCACATGACTTTTAAGATTTCACACAAGTTCTCTAGAAAGTTGTAGAAGGCCACGATCTTATTGGAACTCCCAGTAAGGTTTCTGATAATCTTTAATAGAGTCTTGAATGTTAAAATATGAATAGAAAAAAAAACACAATCATACCGTAACTGTAATTGGCCTACGGGCGATTATCTTATAAGGTCTGTAGCATTCAGCATCGTCGTCGTTCAACCTACATGGTCTATTGTGAAAAGTTAAGTATGTTTGGAATTCCTGGACCCGGGTTGTAAATCTGTAAATGAGAAAACGTTGCCTATATAACATTACTACTCATCACCACATAAGTACATTGATTAGTAATGAATTTAAAAAAAAATCGAATTGTATAGTATCTGGAAAGAAAAAGAAGTTTTGGCGGCAGCTTGGAATGTTATGTAGTGCATTTTGTATTTTATACAAAATTTTGTGTTATTTCGCTCCATGTTTTGTAAAATTAGTGGTGTTTTACGTAATATATTTTGATTACTGTGCACAAGCGAAGTGCATGAGAAAAAATACCACGGAGCATGGATTCTGAAGACGGCCACCATCTTGTTAGTTCATTGAAATGATGGCAAGAAACATGTAATATCATTATTTAATCGACAATGGCAATAGTAATCCACTAAAAGATTGATTGCCAAAAACGAAATAAAGAAAAACTTAAAAAAATGGAGAACTTTACTTTTATTAGGACCATTAAAAATAACTAAATCACGTTAATTAGTAAATTTAGTAGAAATATTCAGTTCCAAGCATTTTCAAAATATTAGTAATTAGCGGGCACGGCATACTGATTATAAAACAATCCTTGACAAATTATATGCCAAAATGTTCCTCGCTAAGATCCGTTCAGTAGTTTTTTAGTTTATTGCGAACAGACAGACAGACAGACGCGGTAGGGGACTTTGTTTTATACTATTTAATGATGATAAACAAAGACAACTACTACTAATATTTTAATGTAGGCAGTGACATTGGCAAATGCGTAAACCGCTCCATAGTGAAAAGAAAGAAAATGTTATCTAAAGATGATAAGACAAAAAGAGAAAACAATATTACATATTTGTCTCTATTGTCTTATACTACAGTCGGCAACCGTTTCGCACCAATTTTTGGGTGTAAACATAGTCGGCTTTATTGCAAAAATAAAAATGCACACGTGTTTAACACGAGTTTACTAAACAGTGTCCAAAATTTTAAAATTTATTGAACGCGACCTTAAAATATTCTACTACAAAAGCGTGTCCAAACGGTCTCTACATAAAATCTGATTTAAGCTTTTTAATGCAGGCAACTCTGAATAGCATTCATTCAATTCAAACTCATCATTTAAAAACATTTCTGTATGTTGTTGATACAGAAATTTTGTAAACAATTTGAATTTATACATTTTTTTGTTTAGATCTTTATTATGAAAATTTATTTAATTAGTTAGTATAAGTATTTTTTATTATTATTATTGTGACATTTTGGTTTAATGAATATGATTTAATTGGTAAAGTAAGTAGTATACAAGTTAAATATATTACGCCAAAGTGCACAAAGTGGAGCGATATTATAATTTCAGATTAAATAAATTGTGAAATGTCATATGAATCTCTAAAATTGTTTAATTTATTTACCACTTCCAAAATAATTATACCCACGAAATGCATAATTTACTACGAAACGTCTTTTGCTAGCAAATTGAAATAGAATAAGTCACAACCCTTTAGTAGTTTCATATGGTATTATGTGATTATAGTTTTTTTTTTTACAAATTTTCGTTTTTAATTCGTATGAAACAGAAATCCTCAATTATTTTAAAGATTACTTGAAAATATCTCTATGCAACTAATTCTTAATGTAAAGAGACGTTGTCTTTCATTATTTATTGAATTTACCTTAGATATTGACCACAATCTTGACTTAGCATAGAGAAAAATGACTATTAAAGTATACGTACAGGTGCTTGAGGACTGATTTGCTACTTGAGTACGGTATATAGGCATTATAAAAATCTCTACGATCATGCTATGTTTTTCTTCTGAATCTTATATACGTCTCGAATGCACAGTGATAGTACTGAGCATCAATTGCTTTGAAAATTGCTACAGTGCTGCGTCTAAAACATTACTTTTCACAGCCCTGTCAAGCCAAGATCACCTGACAGTTTGCCTGTCCTACCACTCTATTTAGACACAACTATCATGTAGTCTCTGTACCTGTTTGTTAGATCACACAAATTAACTAATATTATTAGTAGTATACACTGTTATTATGTAAATATAACTCACACTTCGCGTTTAGTACAAATTTTGCAGTCGATCTTATAAATAATAACAATGACACCAAACAAAAGAGAAATAACTGAATTTATGTTTTTCATTGTCTTATAATAACAAAGTAAATAGCACGATGGATATAGTAGCGAATGAATAATGAAGCAAATCGGACAGATAGCAGATGACACTGTGTGTATAAACTATTGCGGCGTGTGGACAAATAAAGGACAGTATTTAACAATTTAAAATGTATAAATGTATCAACATCAGTAATTGTCGACGATTTTTGTGTATATTTTTCTTATAGCATACTCGAAATCATCTAGTCCTTATATTATTTTTGAAGAATTGCTGGGTTCTATAAAAAATTACGTAAAAAAACTTTACTGTAATTGTTAAGGATTAATTGTAACTTCACGACTCAGTCATTTTTCTCTGGCATATTCATAATAGTATTTAAATAATACTTTATTTAATAATATTTGCACAGTATGCAACTTACTGTTTTTAGGACATCACAGTATATATAATATTTACGAAAGATATCGTTTCAACCCACGGCCGTAGCTAGAGGGGTCATTGTAGGGCAATTCACTATCTTGAAAACACAATTCCCTACCTTAAAAATACCAAAAACTAAGAGAAATTACTATAATTAAATTGTTTGTTCATAGCTTGAGATAAAAAAATTGTAGCGATAGGTATCTAAACTTTTCCGAACGTACTTTTTTATTATTTCGTAATATATTAAAATTAATTAATTAGCTAAATTTTGTACTTCCGCCCTACCTGTAAACTGTATAAAAATGTATATAACTATTACTCGGAGTGCCAGTAGATATGAAAAAGAGATTAATGATTATAATTTCAATATAATAATTATGAAATTTAAATAATTCAGACTATAATTAATTTAAAAATTCAAAAGAGAACACAGTTTAAGTTCCATTGTTTTGAGTTTTCACTTCTGTTGGCAGTCCTTAGGACTGCCTCGACTTTTTTTTTAATACAAGGCTGTCTTCTGGTTAAAATATGAGAAGAAAAGTTACCATCCATAGTTGGCACTAATATGTTTTGGTATATAAATTGTAGTATATGATTAAATAAGCCATAAATAATATATCCTTAAATAATATCGCAAATGATTGGCACCCTACAAATAATAATACTGTATTCTGATTTTTATATACATATGTAAAGCAAGCCAGCATTGTTTCCGTTAAATGTGGTGATAATATTTGCATTTCATGATTAATTGTGCTATTTTTACCATGACTCATTTTAAACCGTTTTTCCTTATTAATTATATGCATTATAGCTCTAGAAAATATAGCGATAATAACATAACGCCATTGCATTTTTTTTATTAAATATTAGGATACATTTTTATACACTACTACATTTTAAACTAAGTATAGCTTGTAAGTTTTTGGCGGGATCTTAATCTGACATGTAGTGGGTTCCATACTTCATTAATAATCTTGTGTTATTTGACTCTATATTTTACATTATTGGTGACATTTTACCTAACAAATTTTGGTTACTGTGAACAAGTGAATTGGATGGGAAATAATACGACGGAGAATGGATTCTGACTTGTCACAAGAACTCCTTGGAAAGGTGTAATAAGGTGGACACCATCTTGTTAGAGCATTGAAATTTTCGCAACACACTTGTGATTATTACTCGACAAGAGGTTGTCAAAAAAGGGGAGGTTTATTTTATGGTTACTATATAACTTATAAAGACAGAAAAGCCAAAAGCAACAATTGATTGAGTGTTCGGATAACGCGCTGAACAACGTAGGTTCGAATCCTTGGGTCTGAGTCTGAGCTTCGGTGAAAGACAACATTGATAAAACCATATTATGGTAGTAGGGCTTTCTCTAAGGCCGCCTGGTTAGCTACCAACATCTCGTTGAAAATCTGACGCTAAGCACCTGTTGGTATATTCCAGCAACTGATTTCAGAGCCAGTCCCTCTAGACTTAACGTGTTTACCACATCGTCATGTAACATTAGATGGGATTGTAGTGAAAACAAAATAAGCTCACGAGACCTAGCATTTTCAAAACCGAATACTTGGTGCCATGAGTTTTGCTCGCTTCTACTCTAGTATTCTAATGTCTTCTTCCATAATAAGGGCATTTGAGTATCTTGAGAATAACATATCGCGCTTGAAAAATCAAATGTTGATTTTTTTACTTACGTTTTATAAGCGATAGAACAGGTTTTATAATTAAGTACTGGTACTTATAGGTGTATTAAAATAATGCATCAAAGTATTACATATAATTATTTAAATTAATATATTATAAGGTTTTGCACGCGGCGTCGCTCGTGTTCGGAGTATCGGCTTATCGAACGGGATCAGTACTTTTGCTGAATAAAAAGGATGTTATACCCTTTTATGTGTCACTGAGTATGGAAATTTTCGCTTAAAGCTTAACAAACATATTAAAATTTATAATATTAGTTTGAATAATATCATAGAATGTCCTACACTTTTAAAATAGTTGTTGTCTCCGGTATTTTATTTGGTGAATAAACAATTTGTATTTAATATTTTGGGAAATTATTTATCTTATTCTATAGTAAACAAAAGTACATATTATAATTACATCATTATCATTACATATTATAAAACAAAGTTCTCTGCTACTTCTGTCTGGCTGTCTGTTTGCAATAAACTCAAAAACTACTGAACGGATTTCAATGCGGTTTTAACCAGTAAATACTGTGATTCATGAGGAAGGTTTAGGTATACATTTTTTCAAGGTTTTTTTATTATCAGGGCGGGACAACGCCTGCCGGCCTCGCTAGTATAATATATATGCGAAGGGAAGAAGACTAGAAGGCATGGTTACTGGTTACGTAACTGAAACATCGGTTATTTATTACAGATAGTTTATTGAAGTGAAACTTCCCTTGAGACGGTACTAATTAGAATTTATGGAACGAAAAATAGATAGCTATAAATGTATATATAAGTATTAGGCTGTGAGAGAATGAGATAGAATGCATTTCAATATAATTTCCCTATCCACAAAATACACACAAAGAGAGAAAGGAACATTGAATTATTTTTTTTGTTGGATTGCTTTGACTATCGTGCACTTTTAAAAATTATTTTGTGGTGTATATTATTACTACTGTTAATGTATATTAAAATACTACAAAATAATGCCTAAAACTAATGTTTACCACCTCCATAGTGTATTCGTATCCATTAAAAATTAACCAGAATACTATATTTCACTTCATTAACTGAAAATTTTCGGAAATTTTCCAATTTGAGATATTCAAATCGCGTTTTAATATTTGGAAAATAGGAGAAATGACAATGGGGGTGGTAATCGGAAATCAATAATATACATTATATTCAACTATAAATTTTAATTTCGTTCTGCGTATTAAAATACGGAATACACAATAAATACAATCATTCAAATGATAGACGGTTGTTAAAATCGGAGTACAATATTTATTCAAATCATTTTGAATTGAGCTATGAGCGCCGCCATATTGACCTTAGCTGATTTGCCGAGCGTCTTTCACTTTATTCCTACTCCGCGGCTGGCTGTAATGCGACATGCGACAGATGGACGAAAAAATTTGAGGCGATGGAAGTTACGCATTAAAAATTTAATTATTAACAAATTAACCGAGAGGGTATGCCAAAATCAGATCTCACTCTATCGTAAAATACAGCTAATGCTAGGCCTCGATATTACACCAACGTAGTTTATCTATACAAGAGAGAAGGCGGAATAACAATATTTTACTACACATACACGATAATAATAAAAAACGAATTAGAAAAAGATTTAATACCAATTTAAACAGAGATTCATATTTCAGATATTATTGCATTAGGTGGAAACATCTCTTTCATCTGAAACTAAAAAAAAATATATTTTTTTACTTATTCTCTCTTATAATATTACTATCAATCCCCCGTGACTTTATTCGCTAAAATTATATATATTAAAATTTACTCGAAGGGAGCATAGCTTTCTGTGTTCAGAAGTATTATCAGAATCGGATTTGTAAATAATAGATTAAGTAATATAAATATACAAATTTTGTAATTTTATTGTAATACTAGTGAGTGCCAAAAGAAGTCGATATTTTTTTTCACTCTCACCCCAAAGTATCATAAGATATACTTGTCTGTAGTGTCTATGGACGGTGCTGATCACTTAACATCAGGTGACCCACCTGTTCGTTTGTCTCCTATGACATAAAAAAAGATAGAATAAAAACTTGAAAGGTAACTTTGTAGTTCTTTTCATGCTCTATAGAAAAGTCATCTCTCATTTTTTTTGTCCACCCTCTCTCCGCCCCTTAGTATTTGACTTATCAAAAAAGTAAAGGATGGGCAAACGTGGGCAAACGACTAACATCAAGAATTTTTTTTCAGACGCTAGCCCACACTTTTTTATCTTTCATAACTTTTTTTATAGAGGTGGAAAAAAAATTAATTGATAGGCAAAAATGGGCTATCGATGGAAATACCCTCTACGAATTTTTAAGTTCTTACGCGAAAATAGGGGGCCAACTTCCTGGATTTTCTGGAGCTATACGATGTTACTAAAGGTACTAATTTCTGAGAGGTTCAGGTTTCCTCACGATGTTTACTCTCACCGTTAGCCGATATTCCGAAAAATTCGTTGATATATGCCGGTGTTCGAACCAACGGATACCTAATTGCCATTCTACCAATCAAATCATTCGACCACCTCGACTTATTATCCATTACCTAAATAACTGCATAAAATCGTTTAACATCTTCAGTTAGATTCTTTGTCTATCAAAACGACAATTTTGTCTGTGATTTAAATGCTTTAACTAACTTGCTACAATAGAATGTACTAGTAAAAAATTTTGTGTTGACTTAACGTATCCTCATAACTTGTTGGATATGTTACTAACCCCCGGTTGCTCAAAAGCTATTCAACGCAAAAATTAATTAATCAGCTGTTAAAACTCTTGTTAAGTGCTCGTTGTGTTGCTATAAGCATGATAAAGCACTTTCATTTGATCATCGAATTTGTTAACAAAGATGTCAAAATTTAGTTCAGAATCGTTTGTCAAACGCCATTTTGGATTTCTCAAATCTTAGGTATACCATAATCAAAGATTAATCTGCTGTCAAAGAGTTTGTCAATTAATCGGTGCTTGCTAGCGAATTAACTATTAATTTTGATTTACAATAAACTGTTTTGACTAGTGATTAAACAACTAAAATATTTACACGCTATTGCTGTGAATGTCATGTCTCTTTCAGAATTCAGCATAACTATTTCTATCGATGAAGATGAAAATACAACGTCGCGAATACGTTTTTATTAAATAAGAATAAATCCGTTCGAATGTTATAATGAAACAGTTTAAAAATCGATACCGGGTATTAGCAAATCGTAACTAATACCTTAGCCAGAGAATACACCTATAGTTCAGAAAAATAATTTAAAAAATCGATTCAGTATTATTCCAGTTATAGGTACACTAGATAGACAGAGATTACCTATTATAATATATAAATATTTACCTCAGATGAGACGTCCGTAGTACTGGCCGCGTTGAATCTTCTCTTCGATATACACAAAACCAAGATAGATACAAGGATAATACTTATAAATGCTCCAATAATAGCCAAGTATAACCACCAAGCTTTTAACCTGAAATAAAACACCATAGGTATACCAGATTCATTACACAATTGTCAAAACTAGATACAAATAAACTAATTGTACAAACAATACTACTTAACTTTTACGGTAAGTAGGCTTTTATGTATCACTATGACACGACGCGACATAAAAATAATAATGTGACAATTACATTAATTCCAGACTATTGATGTACTTATATCCTAATAATATTAAACTATCAACAACAAAATTAACAAATCAGTAAAAGATATTCTAATGTATTGTTAAATCGATAAGTTTAAATTACAATCTGCCCTATATATAAATGTATAAAAACCCAATGTTTGTCCACGATGAACTCCGAAACCACTTAACCAATCTTCATGAAAGTTGGCATTTATGTATAATATTATCCAGCATTAGAGATATGATCATTTATATTTCGATTATTGACCTCAATTTTTTTATATTACAAATTAAATGATTATCAATGGTGATTGTTATTATTAATGTAAATCAGTCTTGAACAGATGGCGTTTTTAGTAATAAATATAAAAATAAATAGCTTACCATCGATACACGTAATTGGCAAAGTCGTTGAAAGAATTATTATCACCTTCAGGATGATCACAAATAGTTTTAACGCATGTTCTCGAAACTTCTGTACAGTTTTCAAAGCAGTCGCAACTCCCCCCGTCGATATTTTTATGTATGGATTTCTTCGGTGATTCGCAAATACACTTGTTCGGAGCTACGCACAACCCATCACAATCTTTGCACTTAGGTACGCACGTAGACTCTGTTATATTTATTGATTTTCCTCCAACAAACTCGTATCCATAGGAACAACTACACACATTCGGTGCAGTACAACTCCCGTTACCACATAGGAAGTCGCATTTTGGAATGCATTCGTTAAATTTATCTATTTGCCAACCTTCGTCACATTCGCACAAACCGGGTGCCACACACGATCCACGGTCACATCTTTTAGAACACAATGGTTCACATTTATTCTGTGATAAGATGTAACCTAATGAACATCGACACCTATTTGGTGCAACACACGTCCCGTTCTGACATGGTACTGTGCAAACTGGTTGGCATTTATTACTGATTAGTTGGTATCCCTTATTACACTTACAAGTATTGGGAGCTATACATACTCCATTCAAGCAGGGTGGTGAGCAAACTGGCTGGCATTTCTTAGTGACTAGTTGGAATCCAATGATACATTTACAAGTGTCTGGAGCTACACACGTCCCATTTTGACATGGTATTGTGCAAACTGGTTGGCATTTATTACTGGTTATTTGGTATCCCTCATTACACTTACAAGTATTGGGAGCTATGCATACTCCATTCAAGCAGGGTGGTGTGCAAACTGGCTGGCATTTCTTAGTGACTAGTTGGAATCCAATGTGACATTTACAAGTGTCTGGAGCTACACACGTCCCGTTCTGACATGGTACTGTGCAAACTGGTTGACATTTATTACTGGTTAGTTGGAATCCCTTATTACACTTACAAGTATTGGGAGCTATGCATACTCCATTCAAGCAGGGTGGTGTGCAAACTGGCTGGCATTTCTTAGTGACTAGTTGGAATCCAATGTCACATTTACAAGTGTCTGGAGCTACACACGTCCCGTTTTGACATGGTACTGTGCAAACTGGTTGGCATTTATTACTGGTTAGTTGGTATCCCATATTGCACTTAAAAGTATTGGGAGTATGATTCTCATTAAGGGGGGGGGAAAATGGGAAATTTTTAAAAAATATGAATCAATTAAATTTAAAGGGGGAAAGGAGGAGAGAAAGGGGATTTATTGGGGTCTAAAAAAGGGAGTATTTAGGGGGGGGGAAGGGGTAAAAAAAAAAAAAAAAAATAAAAAGGGGGGAAAACGAGGGAAAAAGAGAATATAATAAAAAAAATATCAAAAAAAAAAAAGGGGAAAAAAGGGGGGGGAGGAGTATTGGGAGTATTCGGGGGGGGCTGGCTGGATTTCTTAATAGTTGAATCCAATGTTACATTTACAAGTGTCTGGAGCTACACACGTCCCGTTTTGACATGGTACTGTGCAAACTGGTTGGCATTTATTACTGGTTAGTTGGTATCCCATATTGCACTTACAAGTATTGGGAGCTATGCATTCTCCATTCAAGCAGGGTGGTGTGCAAACTGGCTGACATTTCTTAATAAATAGTTCGAATCCAATGTTACATTTACAAGTGTCTGGAGCTACACACGTCCCGTTCTGACATGGTACTGTGCAAACTGGTTGGCATTTATTACTGGTTAGTTGGTATCCCTCATTACACTTACAAGTATTGGGAGCTATGCATTCTCCATTCAAGCAGGGTGGTGTGCAAACTGGCTGGCATTTCTTAGTAACTAGTTCGAATCCAATGTTACATTTACAAGTGTCTGGAGCTACACACGTCCCGTTCTGACATGGTACTGTGCAAACTGGTTGACATTTATTACTGATTAATTGGTATCCCTTGTTACACTTACAAGTATTGGGAGCTATGCATACTCCATTCAAGCAGGGTGGTGTGCAAACTGGGTGGCATTTATTACTGGATATTGGCTCCTTCCTTACAAGTATTGGGAGCTATGCATACTCCATTCAAGCAGGGTGGGTAAATGGTGGATTTCTTAGTGATAGTTGGAATCAATTAAAATTTAAAGGTTGGAGAAAAAGTGTTTGAAGGTGTGCAAACTGGTTGGCATTTATTACTGGTTAGTTGGTTCCTACACTTACAAGTAGGGGTATGATTCTCCATTAAGGAGGGGGGGTGAAATGGGTGGATTTCTTAAAAAATAGATGAATCAAATGTAAAATTAAAAGGGTGGGGGAAAAAAGCGTGAAAGGGAAGGGGAAAAGGGGAAAATTAATAATAATAATGATTTAAATTAAGAGGGGGAGAATAGGGGGGGGGGGAAGGGGGGAATAAGGTTGGTATCCCTCATTACACTTACAAGTATTGGGTGCTATGCATTCTCCATTCAAGCAGGGTGGTGTGCAAACTGGCTGGCATTTCTTAGTGACTAGTTGGAATCCAATGATACATTTACAAGTGTCTGGAGCTACACACGTCCCGTTTTGACATGGCACTGTGCACACTGGTTGGCATTTATTACTGATTAGTTGGTATCCCTTATAACACTTACAAGTATTGGGAGCTATGCATACTCCATTCAAGCAGGGTGGTGTGCAAACTGGCTGGCATTTCTTAGTAACTAGTTCGAATCCAATGTTACATTTACAAGTGCCTGGAGCTACACACGTCCCGTTTTGACATGGTACTGTGCAAACTGGTTGGCATTTATTACTGGTTAGTTGGTATCCCATATTGCACTTACAAGTATTGGGAGCTATGCATTCTCCATTCAAGCAGGGTGGTGTGCAAACTGGCTGGCATTTCTTAATAAATAGTTCGAATCCAATGTTACATTTACAAGTGTCTGGAGCTACACACGTCCCGTTCTGACATGGTAATGTGCAAACTGGTTGGCATTTATTACTGGTTAGTTGGTATCCCTCATTACACTTACAAGTATTGGGAGCTATGCATTCTCCATTCAAGCAGGGTGGTGTGCAAACTGGCTGGCATTTCTTAGTAACTAGTTCGAATCCAATGTTACATTTACAAGTGTCTGGAGCTACACACGTCCCGTTCTGACATGGTACTGTGCAAACTGGTTGACATTTATTACTGATTAGTTGGTATCCCTTGTTACACTTACAAGTATTGGGAGCTATGCATACTCCATTCAAGCAGGGTGGTGTGCAAACTGGTTGGCATTTATTACTGGTTAGTTGGTATCCCTCATTACACTTACAAGTATTGGGAGCTATGCATTCTCCATTCAAGCAGGGTGGTGTGCAAACTGGCTGGCATTTCTTAGTGACTAGTTGGAATCCAATGATACATTTACAAGTGTCTGGAGCTACACACGTCCCGTTTTGACATGGCACTGTGCACACTGGTTGGCATTTATTACTGATTAGTTGGTATCCCTTATAACACTTACAAGTATTGGGAGCTATGCATACTCCATTCAAGCAGGGTGGTGTGCAAACTGGCTGGCATTTCTTAGTAACTAGTTCGAATCCAATGTTACATTTACAAGTGTCTGGAGCTACACACGTCCCGTTCTGACATGGTACTGTGCAAACTGGTTGGCATTTATTACTGATTAGTTGGTATCCCTTATTACACTTACAAGTATTGGGAGCTATGCATACCCCATTCAAGCAGGGTGGTGTGCAAACTGGCTGGCATTTCTTAGTGACTAGTTGGAATCCATTATTACATTCACAAGTATCTGGAGCTATACACGTTCCGTTCTGACATGGTACTGTGCAAACTGATTGACATTTATTACTGATTAGTTGGTATCCCTTGTTACACTTACAAGTATTGTGAGCTATGCATACTCCATTCGAGCAGGGTGGTGTGCAAACTGGCTGGCATTTCTTAGTGACTAGTTGGAATCCAATGAGACATTTACAAATGTCTGGAGCTACACACGTCCCGTTCTGACATGGTACTGTGCAAACTGGTTGGCATTTATTACTGATTAGTTGGAATCCCTTATTACACTTACAAGTATTGGGAGCTATGCATACACCATTCAAGCAGTGTGGTGTGCAAACTGGCTGGCATTTCTTAGTGACTAGTTGGAATCCAATGTCACATTTACAAGTATCTGGAGCTACACACGTCCCGTTCTGACATGGTACTGTGCAAACTGGTTGGCATTTATTACCGATTAGTTGGTATCCCTTGTTACACTTACAAGTATTGGAAGCTATGCATACTCCATTCAAGCAAGGTGGTGTGCAAACTGGCTGGCATTTCTTTGTGACTAGTTGGAATCCAATGTCACATTTACAAGTTTCTGGAGCTACACACGTCCCGTTTTGACATGGTACTGTGCAAACTGGTTGGCATTTATTACTTATTAGTTGGAATCCCTTATTACACTTACAAGTATTGGGAGCTATGCATACTCCATTCAAGCAGGGTGGTGTGCAAACTGGCTGGCATTTCTTAGTGACTAGTTGGAATCCAATGTCACATTTACAAGTGTCTGGAGCTACACACGTCCCGTTTTGACATGGTACTGTGCAAACTGGTTGGCATTTATTACTGATTAGTTGGAATCCCTTATTACACTTACAAGTATTGGGAGCTATGCATACTCCATTCAAGCAGGGTGGTGTGCAAGCTGGCTGGCATTTCTTAGTGACTAGTTGGAATCCAATGTGACATTTACAAGTGTCTGGAGCTATACATGTTCCGTTTTGACATGGTAATGTACAAGCTGGTTGGCATTTATTACTGATTAGTTGGAATCCTTTATTACACTTACAAGTATTGGGAGCTATGCATACTCCATTCAAGCAGGGTGGTGTGCAAACTGGCTGACATTTCTTAGTGACTAGTTGGAACCCAATGTGACATTTACAAGTGTCTGGAGCTACACACGTCCCGTTTTGACATGGTACTGTGCAAACTGGTTGGCATTTATTACTGATTAGTTGGAATCCCTTATTACACTTACAAGTATTGGGAGCTATGCATACTCCATTCAAGCAGGGTGGTGTGCAAACTGGCTGGCATTTCTTAGTGACTAGTTGGAATCCAATGTGACATTTACAAGTGTCTGGAGCTATACATGTTCCGTTTTGACATGGTAATGTGCAAGCTGGTTGGCATTTATTACTGATTAGTTGGAATCCCTTATTACACTTACAAGTATTGGGAGCTATGCATACTCCATTCAAGCAGGGTGGTGTGCAAACTGGCTGGCATTTCTTAGTGACTAGTTGGAATCCAATGTGACATTTACAAGTGTCTGGAGCTATACATGTTCCGTTTTGACATGGTAATGTGCAAGCTGGTTGGCATTTATTACTGATTAGTTGGAATCCCTTATTACACTTACAAGTATTGGGAGCTATGCATACTCCATTCATGCAGGGTGGTGTGCAAACTGGCTGGCATTTCTTAGTGACTAGTTGGAATCCAATGTCACATTTACAAGTGTCTGGAGCTACACACGTCCCGTTCTGACATGGTACTGTGCAAACTGGTTGGCATTTATTACTGATTAGTTGGAATCCCTTATTACACTTACAAGTATTGGGAGCTATGCATACTCCATTCAAGCAGGGTGGTGTGCAAACTGGCTGGCATTTCTTAGTGACTAGTTGGAATCCAATGTGACATTTACAAGTGTCTGGAGCTATACATGTTCCCTTTTGACATGGTAATGTGCAAACTGGTTGGCATTTATTACTGATTAGTTGGAATCCCTTATTACACTTACAAGTATTGGGAGCTATGCATACTCCATTCAAGCAGGGTGGTGTGCAAACTGGCTGGCATTTCTTAGTGACTAGTTGGAATCCAATATCACATTTACAAGTGTCTGGAGCTACACACGTCCCGTTTTGACATGGTACTGTGCAAACTGGTTGGCATTTATTACTGATTAGTTGGAATCCCTTATTACACTTACAAGTATTGGGAGCTATGCATACTCCATTCAAGCAGGGTGGTGTGCAAACTGGCTGGCATTTCTTACTGACTAGTTGGAATCCAATGTTACATTTACAAGTGTCTGGAGCTACACACGTCCCGTTCTGGCATGGTACTGTGCAAACTGGTTGGCATTTATTACTGGTTAGTTGGTATCCTTTATTACACTTACAAGTATTGGGAGCTATGCATACTCCATTCAAGCAGGGTGGTGTGCAAACTGGCTGACATTTCTTAGTGACTAGTTGGAACCCAATGTGACATTTACAAGTGTCTGGAGCTACACACGTCCCGTTTTGACATGGTACTGTGCAAACTGGTTGGCATTTATTACTGATTAGTTGGAATCCCTTATTACATTTACAAGTATTGGGAGCTATGCATACTCCATTCAAGCAGGGTGGTGTGCAAACTGGCTGGCATTTCTTAGTGACTAGTTGGAATCCAATGTTACATTTACAAATTTCTGGAGCTACACACGTTCCGTTCTGACATGGTACTGTGCAAAATGGTTGGCATTTATTACCGATTAGTTGGTATCCCTTATTACACTTACAAGTATTGGGAGCCATGCATACTCCATTCAAACACGCTGGTGTGCAAACTGGTTGGCATTTACGACTGATTAGTTGGAACCCAATGTGACATTTACAAGTATCTGGAGCTACACACGTCCCGTTCTGACATGGTACTGTGCAAACTGGTTGACATTTATTACTGATTTGTTGGTATCCCTTGTTACACTTACAAGTATTGGGAGCTATGCATACTCCATTCAAGCAGGGTGGTGTGCAAACTGGTTGGCATTTATTACCGATTAGTTGGTATCCCTTATTACATTTACAAGTATTGGGAGCTATGCATACTCCATTCAAGCAGGGTGGTGTGCAAACTGGCTGGCATTTCTTAGTGACTAGTTGGAATCCAATGTCACATTTACAAGTGTCTGGAGCTACACACGTCCCGTTTTGACATGGTACTGTGCAAACTGGTTGGCATTTATTACTGATTAGTTGGAATCCCTTATTACACTTACAAGTATTGGGAGCTATGCATACTCCATTCAAGCAGGGTGATGTGCAAACTGGTTGGCATTTATTACCGATTAGTTGGTATCCCTTATTACACTTACAAGTATTGGGAGCCATGCATACTCCATTCAAACACGCTGGTGTGCAAACTGGTTGGCATTTACGACTGATTAGTTGGAACCCAATGTGACATTTACAAGTATCTGGAGCTACACACGTCCCGTTCTGACATGGTACTGTGCAAACTGGTTGGCATTTATTACTGATTAGTTGGAATCCCTTATTACATTTACAAGTATTGGGAGCTATGCATACTCCATTCAAGCAGGGTGGTGTGCAAACTGGCTGGCATTTCTTAGTGACTAGTTGGAATCCAATGTGACATTTACAAGTTTCTGGAGCTACACACGTTCCGTTCTGGCATGGTACTGTGCAAACTGCTTGGCATTTATTACCGATTAGTTGGTATCCCTTATTACACTTACAAGTATTGGGAGCTATGCATACTCCATTCAAGCAGGGTGGTGTACAAACTGGTTGGCACTTCTTAGTGACTAGTTGGAATCCATTGTTACATTTACAAATTTCTGGAGCTACACACGTTCCGTTCTGACATGGTACTGTGCAAACTGGTTGGCATTTATTACCGATTAGTTGGTATCCCTTATTACACTTACAAGTATTGGGAGCTATGCATACTCCATTCAAGCAGGGTGGTGTGCAAACTGGTTGGCATTTATTACCGATTAGTTGGTATCCCTTATTACATTTACAAGTATTGGGAGCTATGCATACTCCATTCAAGCAGGGTGGTGTGCAAACTGGCTGGCATTTCTTAGTGACTAGTTGGAATCCAATGTCACATTTACAAGTGTCTGGAGCTACACATGTCCCGTTCTGACATGGTAAGGTGCAAACTGGTTGGCATTTATTACTGATTAGTTGGTATCCCTTATTACACTTACAAGTATTGGGAGCCATGCATACTCCATTCAAGCAGGGTGGTGTGCAAACTGGCTGGCATTTCTTAGTGACTAGTTGGAATCCAATGTTACATTTACAAATTTCTG
Source organism: Antheraea yamamai (assembly GCA_036509395.1). Lineage (NCBI taxonomy): Eukaryota > Metazoa > Arthropoda > Insecta > Lepidoptera > Saturniidae > Antheraea > Antheraea yamamai. The sequence goes on from AP028432.1 coordinate 18,773,162, forward strand.
GAGCTACACACGTTCCGTTCTGACATGGTACTGTGCAAAATGGTTGGCATTTATTACCGATTAGTTGGTATCCCTTATTACACTTACAAGTATTGGGAGCCATGCATACTCCATTCAAACACGCTGGTGTGCAAACTGGTTGGCATTTACGACTGATTAGTTGGAACCCAATGTGACATTTACAAGTATCTGGAGCTACACACGTCCCGTTCTGACATGGTACTGTGCAAACTGGTTGACATTTATTACTGATTTGTTGGTATCCCTTGTTACACTTACAAGTATTGGGAGCTATGCATACTCCATTCAAGCAGGGTGGTGTGCAAACTGGTTGGCATTTATTACCGATTAGTTGGTATCCCTTATTACATTTACAAGTATTGGGAGCTATGCATACTCCATTCAAGCAGGGTGGTGTGCAAACTGGCTGGCATTTCTTAGTGACTAGTTGGAATCCAATGTCACATTTACAAGTGTCTGGAGCTACACACGTCCCGTTTTGACATGGTACTGTGCAAACTGGTTGGCATTTATTACTGATTAGTTGGAATCCCTTATTACACTTACAAGTATTGGGAGCTATGCATACTCCATTCAAGCAGGGTGATGTGCAAACTGGTTGGCATTTATTACCGATTAGTTGGTATCCCTTATTACACTTACAAGTATTGGGAGCCATGCATACTCCATTCAAACACGCTGGTGTGCAAACTGGTTGGCATTTACGACTGATTAGTTGGAACCCAATGTGACATTTACAAGTATCTGGAGCTACACACGTCCCGTTCTGACATGGTACTGTGCAAACTGGTTGGCATTTATTACTGATTAGTTGGAATCCCTTATTACATTTACAAGTATTGGGAGCTATGCATACTCCATTCAAGCAGGGTGGTGTGCAAACTGGCTGGCATTTCTTAGTGACTAGTTGGAATCCAATGTGACATTTACAAGTTTCTGGAGCTACACACGTTCCGTTCTGGCATGGTACTGTGCAAACTGCTTGGCATTTATTACCGATTAGTTGGTATCCCTTATTACACTTACAAGTATTGGGAGCTATGCATACTCCATTCAAGCAGGGTGGTGTACAAACTGGTTGGCACTTCTTAGTGACTAGTTGGAATCCATTGTTACATTTACAAATTTCTGGAGCTACACACGTTCCGTTCTGACATGGTACTGTGCAAACTGGTTGGCATTTATTACCGATTAGTTGGTATCCCTTATTACACTTACAAGTATTAGGAGCCATGCATACTCCATTCAAACAGGGTGGTGTGCAAACTGGTTGGCATTTATTACCGATTAGTTGGTATCCCTTATTACACTTACAAGTATTGGGAGCTATGCATACTCCATTCAAGCAGGGTGGTGTACAAACTGGTTGGCACTTCTTAGTGACTAGTTGGAATCCATTGTTACATTTGCAAGTTTCTGGAGCTACACACGTTCCGTTCTGACATGGTACTGTGCAAACTGGTTGGCATTTATTACCGATTAGTTGGTATCCCTTATTACACTTACAAGTATTGGGAGCTATGCATACTCCATTCAAGCAGGGTGGTGTGCAAACTGGTTGGCATTTATTACCGATTAGTTGGTATCCCTTATTACATTTACAAGTATTGGGAGCTATGCATACTCCATTCAAGCAGGGTGGTGTGCAAACTGGCTGGCATTTCTTAGTGACTAGTTGGAATCCAATGTCACATTTACAAGTGTCTGGAGCTACACATGTCCCGTTCTGACATGGTAAGGTGCAAACTGGTTGGCATTTATTACTGATTAGTTGGTATCCCTTATTACACTTACAAGTATTGGGAGCCATGCATACTCCATTCAAACACGCTGGTGTGCAAACTGGTTGGCATTTACGACTGATTAGTTGATATCCCTTATTACACTTACACGTATTTGGAGCTACACATACTCCATTCAAACACACTGGTGTGCAAACTGGTTGGCAGTTTTTAGTTATGAGTTGGAATCCTTTGTTACATTTACAGGTATTTGGAGCTATGCATAATCCATTATCGCATTTTGGATAGCAAAACGGTACACACTTGCTTCGATCACTGTTGTGAAATATAAAACCGGCATTACAAGCACATTTTTCCGGCTTTTGACAATAGCCGTTTGTACATGACGGGTTGCAGACGGGAACACAGTTGAGCCTGGAATATAAATGTTATTATTTTATTTAAGTTTCAATGATTATGAATTTGTATACTGTATCAAGCGAGCTCTATTAATGGTAATATTATTCTTTACATGAGATTTATATTATGAGAACATATATCGAGCTCTTGATATCACGTGGGCGAGTTTCAAATGACGGTATATAATAAAATTATAATTAATCTATATATGTTTATAAGGTGATATTTTACAAAATGCTCATATCTCACATAAAATTTTACAGTAATAGAGCTTTTCATTTTTTGACTCTCTTAATCTCAAAATATGAAAAGAGAAATTATTTTTGTAGGCCTTCTTTTCGTTTAACTTGAATAAAGGGTATCTTATTTCATATTTCGCATTTTTTTTAGAAGCCGACCATAATCGTAGAGAAATATTGAAAATAAACTTATTTTCACAGATAAGTATATTCACAAACTATATACATATAATAAGAATGTAAATCTAACGTAACTGTACTTTTTAGATTTTTGTAATAAGTAATAAAACACATTTCAATCAATTTTAGAAATGTCCCTCTGCCATCTATTTGTATGAACACGCATCACTGATAAAATACTACGTGCATAATAAAACCATCAATAATATCATAAAGTATATATTTCAGTAACATTTAGTCTTTGTTTCATTAAAATCGGTTCCTCTAATCAAAAGTTACTGTATTTTTAATTACGACGTGACTTAAATACGAGAGAAAAGCAGACTCTTTTTTTACATAAGGTTTCACACGGACGAAGTGTCGAGCACGACTAGTAATAAATATAAGCCCTCCCGGATAAACTAATGGTCACATTCATAGTTAAGCTTCTCACATAGAGCGTATTTCTTCTGTACATTTCTCGGTAGATAGTTATTTTCCTTTGGCTGTCTATAGTAATAATCGGTGCCGATTTCTGACAAAAAGACCTTCATCTTAGCAACGATTTGAAGCGAGTGATAATACAGTTACGCGTGAAACACAGGGAAATCCCTAGTGATAAAGCATCCGTGTTCGTTCATAGTATCATTTATACTGTATTATTGAAAATAAATTAATTACCAGATAAATAAAACAATTATAATGTTGAAATATATTTACGAAAATGACAGTGAGTCTCCCATTGAACACTTATTCTCTTTAAACTCTTCTTCATTTCCTAAAAGTACCTTTCTAAGACATACGTTCTATTTATGTCACCACGAAATGTATCGAATTTTGCTATTCTAATTTCACATTAGGTACTAGTAAAAAAGAGAAGAAAAAAAAATAGTGTATTGTTGGAATAACCATACAATTAAATTAATTGAAGTAAACAAATTAGACAATAAAATTGTAACACATAGGAAAAATGAAAGAAGAAACGTCCAACGATAGACAAATCCATTCAGCAACTAAGTACAGTATAGCAGTACTGCAGTGCTGGTTTTCGATGGGAGCCCAGATTATAAACGGACGTTCAGTCGATCATATTAATATAAAGAGATTGCTAGACTAATATCGTAGTCAGTTCGAAAAAAAAACAAACAAATAACACAGAAACAAATCAAATTAAAAATACTTTTAGGCCCTAATAACTTATGAACGTCAAAACTATAACGTCATCGAGAAGAACCGGCAAGAAACTCAATCGACTACATCTTTTTGAATGAATGAATTCTTTATTGCACTTTTGATTTGTACACTGGCGAGCTTAATGCCATGAGGCATTTTCTTCCAGCTAACCATCGGTATTGATGTTAAGCAAAAACTTTTGTAGGTAGTGCCTATATAAATAAAACAGAAGAAAATGGATAAATAAATATATACATGTATACAATACTATAATAAAATAAATACATATATATAACCTAAATATACATACATACATAATTACTTACATACATACGTACAAATATATAACAATGACAAAGATAGTAATAAAAACATTTTTTTACACAATTCAAACAACAAATTCACAAACATTTAACATATATATTTCCAATACATCGTACAATCGTTTTTAGTGGATGCACAGAGGTGAGTCAATTCCAGACATCACCATCGACCACACATTGATCTACTCTAAACACATAACACATTACCGATGATCACATTAAATGGGTATAGCAACTGTAACTACAAGACTAAACAAATAGAAATTTAAAAGCACACACATAAACAAATTAAATCGACAGAACTGTTACTGATTTGATTTGATTAAATTGGTAACACTGTCGGCTGACGGTGAAGGAAAACATAATTCGGAAACCCGAAACTGAGAAATGTTCTCGCAGTACCATTGTCTATGCAAAACATAGAACCGTGGATTCCTCAGAGCTCGAAATCGCCAATATGTGTGGGCTGGCGTGGTGATTATGCCCATGCCTTCGTACAGGAAGAGGCCTATGGCCATGCAGTGGGTCTCTTGCAGGCTGATGATGATGATCATTGTGTTATCTGACTCTATATTTTACGTAATATAGTTTGGTTATTGTGCATATGTGAAGTGGATCGTAAATAATACCACGGAACATGGATTCTGACTCGCCACAAAAACTCCCTGGAAAATTCTAACAAGGCGGCCACCATATTGTTTGTTTACTGAAATGATTGCCAAAAACTTGTAATATATACCTTGCTATATATATAAATTGTTATACCTACTCGACATCGGCAGTAATAATGTAGAAGATAAGCTGAGAAAAAAAAATTGTTAAACGTTTTTCTCACTATTAAGTTTTGACAAAAAAGTATACATTTGTCTTAAATATATCGCTATCCGTTACTAACTGAACGCATTCTATTAAAACAAGATATAAGACTTCTGATTCGACCACCGACTTCGCAGGTCTATTCTGTATTTTGCCTTTTTTGATATGTATTAGTTGTATCTATTGTAAAAAGGATTGAAACATTATTATTTATTATACACTCACTTTGTGGATCCGTCTTTTTTGTACCCTTTGCAGCATTCTCGTATTGTCTCAACATATAGTTTCTGTAAACAGTTTTGTTATTTATTTATATAAAAATACATTTCGTTTTTAATGTAATCCTAACTTTTTGATGTCTTTTTTAGATTCCTCAATAATCAAACTGTTAGAATAATAAAGATTATTGCCAAAACAATTTTATTCCAAACTAGCGGGCCCGGCAAACGTTGTCCCGCCCTGATTATGAAAAAATCCTTGACAAATTATACACTAAAACGTTCCTCATGAATCACTCTATCCACTGGTGAAAACCGCATGGAAATCCGTACGGTAGTTTTTGAATTTATCGCGAACAGACAGACAGACAGACGCGATAGGAGACTTTGTTTTATACTATGTAATGAAAATGAACAAGAATTGAAAAATTGCTCACTATGCAGATTTTTGGCGACAACGATAAATTTCAAGCTTCCGGGCACCAAAACTTCCCAAACATTTCTCTGAAACTATAGGTCTGAAGATTTTTTCATAATCGAATCTACTATACAACCATTCGCTGGCAAATTATAGCCTGTTGAAAATCTTATATATAAAATCAATATTTATACTCAGTCTTTGCGTTACCATACCGTTCATCCCACTGCAATAAAACTTTGCATACTCTTTGTTCAAGGTACGACAAAAAGTCAAGTCTACATTACTTCACAAATTCACAGTGGCAACCATCGAGGCAAGAACGAAGAAGTTCGAAAGCTCTTATCTTGGTTGCACTGTGAAGATGTGGGATCGCCTCTCAGCCAGTGTGTTCCCTTCATCGTATGATAACAGATCCTTCAAACGAGGCGTGAAGAGGCACTTTCGCAGGTCGGCATGATAACGACGACTGCCGTTGCCATTTAACACCGACAGTCGCCGATATTTATAGACTGTACTGTACTTTCTATCAGGGACTGCGCAGTCATTTTGTCGAAACAGTTAAAAAAATACTACATTAACGCGAGCGAAACTACAGGCAAATGCTAGTAGTCTATACAAAAGGATTATAGTGACTACGATACTCACCGGAATATTTTTAGTCATTGTTTTATATGATACCTTGGATCCTATACAACGTCTCCTAAGTATAAACGAATGTTTACAATGCGGTAGCTGAAATGTTTCCTTATACGAGACTCTAGTTGTCTCTGAGGTGTTGCGAAATGCGCTGAAAGAAAAAGTTCCTTTTATAATTATATTGACCTTAAATCAGCGAAAATTTTAAAATCAAAATACCTTTAATATGAATTGTTACTACTTTTCATACTATTGACCATATCGGGGGCGTTACTAATGACCTAAAACGCCATTGGTTGAAATTATCGACTGTTCGTACATTTGATTGTTATTGGCTGTTAGTTTTGGCTGAATGCCTTATAAGAAGACCGATAACCGATTCTCGCTCGAACAGTTGAGCTAGTCACATCTACGGTACGTGAGTGTTGCATTTCTGTTAACGTTGTATTCGATTATTCTTGGTGGACTCGATCCGACATGTCGGAAGAGCCGGACTACAGTGGTACATGTGATGTGCTATCCTGATACCGTGAAGACAATATCTATCCTGACGCGACCCAGACATAGCGTCGACCCATTTACATCTCTGAGTGTGGTATATAACTGTGATCAGTAATATGTTGCTGTATCTGCTGATTGAGGTTAAACGTTTTTATTATTAAATGTTAAGATCGAGTTCATAAATCTCCCAACAGTACATGCAATATAGCATACTAAATGATTGCCAGGTGTTTGGGCATGAATAGTTGAACCGAAACTATACAAACAACCCCCACTATAGTGACATGAGGAGGAGTTCCAGTATAAGTCGGTTTATAACCAATAACCACCAGTACATGCAATATAGCATACTAAATGATTGCCAGGTGTTTGGTCATGAATAGTTGAACCGTAACTATACAAACAATCCCCACTATAGTGACATGAGGAGGAGTTCCAGTATAAGTCGGTTTATAACCAATAACCACCATTATACATATAGTGGCAAGCCCTACACAGTGACTCGCTTTTCATTCGTCGCATTCCAGGCTTTATCAGTGAACGTGACTCGATTTCATTCTCAATTTAGACAGTGACAGTCCAGGAACGTGCAAGTAGGAATGACAATAGTAGAAAAAACACAATAACCGAATCCACAAAGAAGTTTCATACAGGATTTCTGTCACTACATAATTAAGTTGTAACTAATAGAACGATTAATATGCAAATCGAGCTTATGCCAACTCTATTTGATATAATCATTACTAAAATCAAATCAAAAGAGCAAGGATAAAGTTAGGTCCTTAATAGAACTGGTAAAAAAACTCGTTTAACATTTTTTTATGCTTTTAATATTTCTAATGCACATAGAATACAGAGAAATCAATTACCAGACATCACTATAATTTATGTCATTTTCTAAAGTTAAATTCTTTTTTGACGAATTAATAATATGTTCTGAAACTTTCTTGTTCTGAAAGTTTCTTGTAGAACCTAACAATATTACCTAAAAATAACTATCATTAGCTTTACTTAGTCTGAAACATTGGGATATGTATTTTTTTTTTTATTTTGCCATTCTTTAGCAATACCCTATTTATATTTTTACAGTATCTGAGTTTGAAAAGATGTATTTTATGTAAAACTTAAAGTTAATATGACCTAAGAACAAGGTGAAAGTACAAAAAATCACGACTTTAACAAAAAACCTCTCTTTAATTTGTTCACAATGAGAATGGAAACGAGGGGTATACCAGCAACTTCCTAAAAAATCTTGACCTCTCAAAAGGTCCTATAATCTCTCTATGGGAATGAGCATTAATACACGTACTTTCGAGGCCTACCTGGGCTCTAAAAGACTCCACGCCCTTAGAACATAATAAACCCGGAACCCTTTTGAATACTAATAACTTAGTCACTCTCAAAACAAACAAAAATGAGCCTCGCATTGATAACACACACCAGAAACTGATATTTAAAATATTCTCGTTATCACACATCAAAGGATAATTTAATTAATTAATTAATTGTGACTAACACTGATTTCCTTGTGCAAATTTGTGACTCCACAGGAAAATGAAAAACGGACGCAATTATCAAATAAAAACACAGCTTCATTGCGTCTACCATACTGTACCGAACTTGATTATAAATTAAAATGGAAAATATAAATGATAATTAATCTATTATTAAAGCTATAGGGTGACCATGTTAAAAAAACCCGGTTTTTTATCAGTTTGGTTTAATCCCCTGGCTTGTACTTACAACAATCTATACATATAATAAAAATGTAAATATAACGTGGCTGTACTTATAGATTTTTGTGAAAAAAAACGTTGCAGGGGTCTAGGATTAAGTAATAAAATACATTTCAATCAATTTTAGAAAAGTCTGTGTGTTTATATGAACACGCAGCACTGCTAAAATACTGCGTTTATGATAAAACCTCTTCATAATATTATCTCTCATAGAAAATTATAAAGCATATCTTCGAGTAACATTAGTCTTTGTTTAATTAAAATCGGTTCGGTCTATCAAATGTTACTGTACTTTTAATGACGACGCGACTTAAGTACGAGAGAAATGTAGATAAGTAAAAAAATGGACTTAATACCTTCAGATGACTTTATTAATCGCTGTTTCTTTACATAATCATTTACGTGGAAGAAGTCACGGGCACAGCTAGTAACCAAATAAAAATTAAAATGCTTGCTTGTCATTAATTCAATACGTAATTATTGCTGTTTTCTAACAATAGCAGTAAACAACTAAGCAACATTTTCACGTAGATGACTAGTAACAGCTCTTATTTATTCATTCTTGTTATGGATGTCTTAACATCATACATACAGAAAGAAATACCTTGAAGTGTGCTTTTTGTTGATGATATTGATCTTGTCTGAGAATATGCTGCCGAGGCCCAGAGTAGGCTGGAAAAAATAGTAGAATAAAAACTGAATATTTGTTTTGCAACTTCGGTGGTCCATCCAGTTTTTTTTCCTATAGCCTTTAGTGGCCGCCTTACCGAACTGCTCCAATTTCCAGTATTTCGAGTATCTGATCCAAAACTACGGTTGCATAGACAAGGACGTGAGGAATAGGATACATGCAGGGTGGATGAAATGGCGAAAGGTGTCTGGTGTAGCTTGTAATCCACGAATGCCCTAGAAAATCAAGAGGAATGTGTATAAAACTATTATAAGACAAGACATACTGTACGCATCTGAGTGCTGGGCGACGAAAGAGAAAATTAGATGTGGCAGAGATGCGAATGTTAAGATGTGTGGTGCGACTAGAATGGATAAAATTAAGAATGAATATATCAGAGGAAGTTTGAAAATAGCACCAGTGACAAAGAAGTTGACGAGTAATAAGTTAGCATGGTATGGGCATGTCATGAGGGGAGAGATGAAGACCATGTAACTAGAAAAGCTTTGAGTACAATGATGGATGGATATAGGAGTAGAGGAAAACCGAAAAAGGTATGGATGGATTTTGTGAAAAATGGCATGTGTGTAAAAGGTGTGAATACTGAGATGAAAACATGTGCCGACCCTACTTAGTGGGATAAGGGTAGAAAATGATGATGGGGTTCTATAAAATAAAAGATATATGGTTGGTGTTCCGTTATCTTTAAAGTTTAGGAACCGCTCATAACACGAGTAGTTAGGTATTGCATAGTCAAATACATGCGATATCTCACAAACAATTTTATTGTGTTATACCTAAATCGAAAAAAAGAATTATATCATGTATTTTTATTATTTAATCCACGAATTATGTTCTGATAGCGTAATATTGCTTAGGCGTGTCGCATTCAGAAATCAACAGGTGTATTCTAACTATTAATATTATAAATATGATTGTGAGTTTGTTCGTTTGTTATGCTTTCATACCTTAACTATTCAACCGAGCATTAAATGTTGTGTACCCGTTGCCAGGCGTACAAAAAAGAACATAGTGTAAAAAAGTAAGACGCTCCATGCGGGAGCAAAACACGTGTAATTGATTGTGGTCATTACACGTCAATCTGCAACATATTTTAATTAATGATATCCCTACTACATATCATAACATCGTATAAAACAAAGTCCTCTGCCTCGTCTGTCTGTTCGCGATAAACACAAAAACTACTAAACGGATTTTCATGCGGTTTTCACCAGTAGATAAAGTGATTCATGAGGAAAGTTTAGGCATATCATTTGTCGAGTTTTTTTTATTATCAGAGCAGGACAACGTCCGCTAGGCCCACTAGTTTTTTATATTATACACTTACAAACCAACAGTGTCAACCGACGTCAAGTTCAACCGTCAACCAAGGACACGTTTTAAATTCTTTTGTTGTTTTAGTTACCAATATTGCACTCCTTCTATAACTAGTTTCAGATTTGACTTTTCCAGGTAAATATCGCTCAAATAAACTCAAACGTTGTTTTTGAATAGTGAGACGTGGTAGCGCCCAATCATTTCCAGGCGAAAGTGCAATTAACGGTCCATTACTATATTTAATGATGAATTTTCGCAAAGTAAAGCCTTCTTCAATCAAACATAGAGTGCATTTCAGGCAGAGAAAACGTATTGTCCTAGTTTTAGTTTGACTCCTTTAGGGTCCAACCAGCTGGATATCTGAAGGCCGGCATGACAGCGACAGCTATATATTATAGATAATTGCTGTTGTTTACATCATGCTTACTTAACGTCTTATCTTTGCCTTATCGTAAAGCTGTGGAACAATCTCCCGGCCAGTGTGTTCCCTCCTATCTACGACTTGGGGTCCTTCAAGCGTAACGTGAAAAGACATGTACGCAGGCCGGCATGACAGCGGCGGCTGGCGATGGATAGCTTGTCTCTCGGTGGTCGCCATTGTTTTTGGATTGTCTGTGCTTACTATCCAGGCATAGTATACTCACTTTCCCGTGCTACAATAAAAAAAATTCAGGCACAGGGCAGTCAATCTGTTGATATAATTAAAAAAATCTACATAAGTCATACTCACCCTACACATATGACACATTTAGCGATTGGGGGAATTATTACAAAATATAATAGGTTACTTTGAACGGTAGTTATTTTTAATCGGAACTTGAATCATCATTTTGTGATTTTATTCTGTTATTTTATATATTAAATACATTCTCTCGTGTGTAATTCGTTAATTATAAACCTGTGTACTGAATTTGAAATAATGACGCGGAATGTAGAATCCGATTTCTATGATATTTCGCTGAACTTGTATGAAATTTATGTTTTTTTTTCGAACTGACTACGCTATTGACCTAGCAAGGTCTTAACAGCTTCAACGGACTGCTATGAAATTTATGAGTCTCCTTTTACAGTATGGTTAATAATACTTTTTAATATAATAGCCTTAAAAGATTCATTACACTCACTATATACACACTATAGTATATAACAAATATAAAATTTAAAGATTTGTGGCTTGTCCCGGATTATCTCTAAAACAGCTGAACTGATGTAGACAAGACTTCCACTAGTTTTTCAGAAAAGAGATCTTTTCAGATCTTTGTTTAAGACAGTTATCGTTCCGTTTTTCCACAGGAGCGATTCAAGTAAAACCTTAAGTCATAATAAAATTTAACCCCGCTAACTTAAAATTCGTAAAAAGATTTTATGGATTAAATTCTATTGACTAAATAACATGCCACGATTAGACCAAATCAAATATGCCTCAAGCGAAGTTACAGACATGAAGTGATATGTTACTATAAAAATTTTTTGTACATCGAAAAAATAAAACAAACTACAACTGACAGATGAATTTATAAATTCACCTATAGAAAAAAAACTTGACGTCGGCAAAAGATTGCGCGTGAATTTAGGAAAAAAAAAACATTTTATAATTACTTTCTCATTACATACATAAATCTGTGAGTTTTTGGCGGAATATTGTAATGTCATGTAGTGGTTTTCATATCAATATTTTTGATGCAACTCTTAGTGAATATAAAGATTAATCATAATGGAACAAGGGTCCAACTATTAAAGTTATCTATTAATACGTGAAGCGTAAACTTTGTACCCCTTTTTACGCGAATTGCGCGAACGGATGAATGTGAAATTTGACATAGTTAAAGATTATATGGAGAAGAAATGTATGAAGCTATTTTCAAAATATAAAATGCATTATAAATACGTTAAATTAATTAAAATAAACATTACACACACTATTGCTTGAATGACACACAACATATACACGCATGTAAATGAAAAAGACGTTTCGAACATCCTTCATCCTTCTTACGTTCCAATTTCCTTTTAAATATTTTAACATGACTGACGTTGCATGCCTTACAATATGCCTTTTGAAATCAACTGGTTAAATTGTAGGTTACTTTTAGAATAACATAATATGTAAATTCATAAAATACATTATTATTAATTGATAAATAATTTATCTTTAGTAAATTTATGGAACCACTGAAATAATTATTATTCTCTTTGGTTTTATTGAATGTCAAAATTTTTAGGTGACAGGACTGCTTTCACTTCATGTCACTTCGCTTCATGTTGCCAAAAGAGTAAAGCAATATTTCCAAAGTCAATCTCAATATTTTAATGTATTTCTTTATGGTGAACCCACTTCAAATGATGATTCAATAAAAAAATGAGCGAAAAAATACTTTGTAAAATCAAAATAAGAAAATTTGTTTGGTCATGAAAGTAATCCATGACTTAGATCTCCGCGGTTACAATGATGCAGTTCAACTTGATGTAGCAATTATATTTAGTACAGTTGATGATGAATTATGAACAAAAATGAATTCATTTTCAAAAGTTAATGGTAGTATTAAAAACATCTTTGTTTTGGATTAATCATTTGATTCTATTGTGTATCCATTACTTTTTCAAATGATGATACTGGGCATATCACTATTCCTCATAATGTTCAGACTATATTTAATTCAAAATCACCCAGAAATACCACGCACCCATGGTGTCGTGTAAAATTAATTGAAAATTGTGTCATGAGTTGCGATAAATTTCTTTATTTTAGTAAAGTTATGTTTACTTAGTATTTGAGATCCTTACCACCTTATGTAACCGCCGGTTTTTTGTTTCAAATTTATAATTAATTTCAATTTTCATTTAGACATCGATTTTTTTAATGTTTATATAATTTTAAAAAAGTGGCAAATAATTGAGTAGGCATGATGAAAGCCTTTGATTATAGAGGTTATACCCTTTGATAAACGAACCCAAATAAAGTTCAAACTTTAAAAATTCAATGAACTATGGTCGAATGTCGACCACTGGCCGTCCACTAGTAAGCTATTACTATATCAAATTTCGTCAAAATCCGACTATTAGCTTTGCGTGTTATGCGTACAAACGACAGAATGACAGACACATAACACATTCTAAAAACCACTAAAAATGTTACTATAAGTACTAACGGGTCGGGCAGATGTTGACCGATCTTGAAAATAAAAAAAAAATCTTGGAATGAGTCGACAGCACCACCTGCCGGCTCCAATTGTGTATCTAAACCAGACTTGATTCCAACGCAACACACAAAAAATTATATCAAAATCGTTTAAACAGTTTACGGGAAGTTCAGTCACATGCACACGTACAGAAGAATCACATACATAAAGATATATAGATTAATTAGAACAGAAATTATTATGAACTGATAGAGAATATCAAAATCATATATAATTTAACACTGAAAACATTTAATAACCAACTGTACGTTGAAAAGAAGTTGTTGTTACATAATTTTATTTATTTAGGGGTCTAATATTATAATAAAAATTCACAATATAACACACACAATTTTATTTAATGAAATATTATATTATACAAAATATCGGAAAGAATTTTTTTTTATTTATTATCCATTTAGGGGCTTTTGACTTTAGTCATATCAGCCCCATCATAACCTAATTATGCTAACGTTAAAGCCTTTCATACATCTTCTTTTATAAAATCATCTTTCATTCTTTTCACATAGCATTTTAGCAACCTCACTCGAAGGTTTTGCTAAAATACTATGGAACATGCCGACATCCAGTTTATTTAAATTACATTTTTTAATTAAATTTATTCTAACATTATTGTTCCTCCCACATTCCGTCAGAAAATGGTGAATGTCATCTATAATTCCGCATGTTATACAAAATGGTGAAGGACTTTTTTTCATTAAATCAAACTTTTGTGACGGATAATGTCCTATGTAGTAAATCGATGTAGAACCTCTTCATTATTACATCACAAAACCATGGTGTTCGAGGAATTCTGGACTATTAATCTGCAGATAAGTCAACGTTAAAAAGACCTGAAGTCAATTGTTGGTTGGGCCACGCAAAGTGTCTTCACACACTTCGTAGACTCATCAAAACAATTTTCAAAACAATCACAGCCATCGCCGTTGCTGTTTACGTGAACAGCTCTGTCGTTTCCCATGCAAACGCATTGGAATGGAGCTACGCAGAAACCTTCACAATTATTACATTTAGGCACACACACAGGTGATGTCATGGTACCTGATGTTCCTTCATCAGGCTTGTACCCGTGAAAACAGGTGCAGACGTTCGGTGCCGTACAAATTCCGAACCCACAAGGGCGGTCACATTTTGGTATGCATTCGAACCCTTGGTGCAGCTTCCAATCATCATTGCATTGGCAGATATCTGGAGCCACACAAGTACCACGTACACATCCAATAGAACATAACGGTTGACAAATGTTTGCTTCAAGTAAGTAGCCCTTATCACATTTGCACGTATCTGGTGCTATGCAAATTCCATTTTCACACGCTGTAGTGCATACTGGTTTACATTCATTATCAACTAATTGGTAGCCATTGTTACATTTGCACGTATTTGGTGCTACGCAAATTCCATGTTCACAGGCTGTAGTGCATACTGGTTTACATTCATTATCAACTAATTGGTAGCCATTGTTACATTTGCACGTATTTGGTGCTACACAAATTCCATGTTCACAGGCTGTAGTGCATACTGGTTTACATTCATTATCAACTAATTGGTAGCCATTGTTACATTTGCACGTATTTGGTGCTACGCAAATTCCATGTTCACAGGCTGTAGTGCATACTGGTTTACATTCATTATCAACTAATTGGTAGCCATTGTTACATTTGCACGTATTTGGTGCTACGCAAATTCCATGTTCACAGGCTGTAGTGCATACTGGTTTACATTCATTATCAACTAATTGGTAGCCATTGTTACATTTGCACGTATTTGGTGCTACGCAAATTCCATGTTCACAGGCTGTAGTGCATACTGGTTTACATTCATTACCGGACAATTGGTAGCCGTCGTCACATTTGCACGTATTTGGTGCAACACAGCTTCCATTTACGCAAGGTACATCGCATGCGGGTTGGCATTTACCATCGACGTTCTGGAAGCCTTTATTACATTCACAAGTATTTGGCGCCACACACCTTCCATTGGAGCATTGTTTAGTACAAATCGGTAAACACGTTTGTGGGGTTATAGGATTGATTGTGTAATTATCATTACATGCACACTTATTGGGCATTTGACAATATCCATTGATGCATGGTGGATCACAAATTGCTTGGCATACAATTCTGGAAAGAAGAAGGAAGTCATTATTTTCTTTGAATTTTGTATGCTTAATATTGCAAATAAAAATATGTAGTAAAATAAGATGTTAATATAATATCTTCCAGTTCCTATTTTACTAAGAGAACAAAGAAACACTAATAGAAACCAGAAGCATATTTCGAAAGAGTAAAAGCTATAGGCATTATGTAAACCGAAATTTGCAACTTTAGAGACTTACTCGTAGGAAGATTTCAGTTTAAGGTTTTTTTTTTTTTTCGAACTGACTGCTCTATTGACCAAGCAAGGTCTTAACAGCTTCACCGGACTACGGTTCAGTTTAAGGTATAAGGGCGCTTGCTATGGCTTAAATATGATTGATGCATAATCTCAATTTGTTTTTTTAAGCGGATATTTAGTCAGTTCTACTATCCCTTTCTGTAGTGAACGCTGTTAAGACACGGATCGTTTGAGTTATTCTAGCGTATAAACAATTTATACACTAAGAACATATAACTTAGTGATGAGTCTAGAAGCATGAGATTTTATACAAGAATTTTTTATATAATATTTTAGCTAGCAATAATGCTTATATATTATGAATATATTAATTTACTGTATTATTTTACTTTATTATTATGTGATCACTAATTATGTTGTTGGGCAATTTGCTGTTTTGTCTCAAATTGCAATTTATAACAACGAAAAAGTGAAATAAATTCATAGCTGGTGGAGCCACGCTGAAGCTATTACTGGTTTCAGCATGAAGGGGTCGGCTCCTCCGGGGTAGTACCACACTCTCACAAAAAACCGACGTGAAGTAACAGTGCATGTACTATTGCGTTTCGTTCGGTCAGTGAAAACGATACCCACCTCCCTGCCCCCTCTCCCCTCCCCATTCGCCCTCCTCCTCCCTCAAACACAGGCCGGCAACACACTTGGGACTCCCCTGGTGTTACTAATGTCTATGGACAGCGGTGATCACTTACCATCAGGTGACCCCCTGTTCGTTTGCCCCCTATAATATATAAAAAAAATATATATTCTTTACTTCTTTCGTGATTTCAATTTTGAATATGACAGCATGAAATGCTTTCCATTTCACACTTGTTGGTTATCGCACATCAATTGCTTGTTCACACGTTGTTATGAACCAACTTCGATAATAACGGATTACAGGATAAACAAAAGCAAAATAATGATATATTCTTAATGATCTGCTAACTGTATAGTTGAATTTTTTTTTTTTTTTTTTATGTTATAGGAGGCAAACGAACATGTGGGTCACCTGATGATAAGTGATCACCACCGTCCATAGACACTTGCAACACCAAGGGAGTCGCAAGTGCGTTGCCAACCTGTGTTTGGTGGAGAGGGGAGTGGGGAAGTGGGGGATGGGGAGGGGAAGAACGGAGAAGGGGAGAGGAGGTGGGTATCCGGCGCTCTCACTGACCAAACGAAACGCAACAATGCAAGCACTGTTACTTCACGTCGGTTTTCTGTGAGAGGGTGGTACTACCCCGGGCGAGCCGACCCTAAGGCTGAATGAGGCTATTTTGGACATTTTAATTAACTATATGTATTTTTACTTTATTTATTTTGTAATCTAGATGTGTTCCAACAATAAAAACTTGTAATACCCACTCTTATAAAACATTTGTAATTTTTTAAATGAAATAAAATAGGAGGTCACAAAACTAAATAAAACACTTTATAGTAAAATTCGAATAACTTGACTCGTTATTATCTCATGAGATAACCCTTGCACTATAAATGATAAGAGTTTTATATAATCAATGTACATCAACACAGAACAATGTAAAATTATAAATTCCAATTTTCTATTAAGAAACGACGAAGCTATCGGGGCTCAGTTATTAACGTGACCGGACACCTCGGCGAGCGCCATAGGTTCAAATCCTTGTAAACGAGTTACATACTAGTTAGTTGTAAATGAGAGTAAACTGAGTTTTCGGTGAAGGAAAAAAATGTGATGAAGCCATAGCTGGGCTTTATATTAACTCGCCTGTCATCCCACTTGCCTCTCGAAAACCTATCCAAGCATCTAATAGGTACCTTCCAATTTGAAACCAAGTTCCTTTCTAGGTATAGCTTCTTTACAATCTTTAATCACACCATCATTTATCATCAGATGAGATTCTGGTCAAGAAACTTATTATAGAACATAAAAACTAATATTAAACGCTTCAATAAATAATATTTTTGACCTTCTAATATATCCTTGATTGTTTAATATACGTACACAATCTTTGATAAGCTAGATGTTACAAACCACTGGTATGTTTCTAATTAAAGAAAGAAATATGAAAAAAGAAAGCAATATGAAAGAAGAAAGAAAGAAATATATTCATAATGCATTATACGATACATAGTATACAAGAGTGGATACTAATCTGCAAATCGCAGCATCATGAAAGGGTGTCCGGTTCGACAAATGCTAAAGTGACATAAAAGTCACACAGCGCTGATTTTCGGATGGAACCCAGTGTAGTCACGATACGTAATTAATAATATATTAATAAAAAAACTGTGATATATAATATACTAGTGGGCTCGGCAGATGTTGTCCCGCCCTGATTTAAAAAAATCCTTATCAAATTATATATCAAAACGTTCCTCATGAATCACTTTATCCACTTGTGAAAACCGCTTGAAAATCCGTTCAGTAGTTTTTGAGTTTATCGTGAACAGACAGACACACAAACGCGCTAGGGGACTTTGTTTTATACTGTGTAATGATTTGTAGGGAAAATAAGTAATGCAAAAAAAAAAAAGTAATGCCAGAAATAATAATAAATTTACCATCCCATGATTTAGGCTTGGCAAGATCAACAAAAGTTCTGTAGGATATTAGGTTCTATAATTACAATAGAAGGGATTATTATGCAAACAATACATATACAAATACTAACGGATTTTCTCCAACTTTCTTATAACCCTCGCAGCACTGGTCCACACGCTGAAAGTACGGTCTCTGAAAATGTGAATATTTTCCATTATTAAAAACTGATCAATCCATGCTAATATTATTAAAGTAGATGTGAGTTTGGTTATCATGAAAGTGTTTATTAGGGTTACAGAGAATGTCCGTCATCCTGGCAGTGTAAACTGCATGGGCCCATGTCGGTTTTGAGTTATGATTATTTGGACTTATTCGTTTACCTGGTTTCCTAATTATAGTACTAATCGGTAGATGGCACTGTTGTCAAAATCCAAAATTTTGCAACCAAATATTTTTATACATTTACTAGCTGACTCAGCTGTGGCTCAGTTATTATACGTTGAATTAAAATTATGATAAAGTATTTGGTATGATGGGATAATGTGTCTGCCTAGAAACTATCAGGGTAAAAAACGGAAAATTAAATTTAAATCCGATAGTAGTAAGATATAAATATTCAAAATCATACACAACACATGAAAATGAAATAAAAATTGATACAGAAAAAGCGAGGTTACGTAGTAATTAGACTAAAAGAACACGTGCACCATAAAATTAACTGGAGTTGAAAAAGAAACTCAAAATTAAAACCTGGCGCTATCTATGAGATATCTATAACTGTCGGACCTACACTTTTCTGTCAACAAACTAATTTAAAGCGCCATCTGTTCGAGAATGATGAAACTTGCAATTAATAACAATAATCAACATTAACAATCACTTAATTTATAATTAAAAAATATCGAGGCCATTAATCGAAATGTAAATTATCCTATCTCTCAAGTTGGACCAAATAATAAATAAATGCCAACTTTCATAACGATCGGATTGAGAAGTTTCGGAGTTCATCGTGGACAAACATCATGACACTGAATTTTTATAATAGGTCTTTACCTATAAAATTGCCGTTCTGCAGTACTGGTCATTTAAAATAAAATAATTTTTGTTTGGCTAAGAATTCTAATTTCAAATTAATTTTCTTTTAAAAACATGGAATTCTTTTTCCAAAAGTAGTCATTTGTTTATTGATTAGTGTTACATTTTCATTGCATTTCAATCTTTTTTGTCATCATGGATACGTTAAAAATTCGAGTAATTATGGAATATGAGTACCGTCGTGGCAGCAACGCGGCACAAGCGGCACGCAATATCAACGACGTTTACGGAGCTGACACTACAAACCAACGCACCACCTGTTATTGGTTTGCTCGCTTCCGTTCTGGGAATTTCGACCTGAAAAATGAACCTCGCGGTCGTCCGAAGACTTTGGTCGACAATGACGAATTAAAGGCGATTGTGGAAGCTGATGATACACAATCTACGGCTGAATTAGCAGCAGCTTTTGACGTTAGCGTCAAAACAATATTGGTCCATTTGCGTCAAATTGGCAAGGTAAAAAAGCTTGACAAATGGGTGCCCCACGAACTCAATGATCGCCAGCGCGAAGTACGCGTCGAGACGTGCCTTGCACTGCTCAACAGACACACAAATGAAGGAATTTTGAACAGCATTGTTACCTGCAATGAAAAATGGATTCTGTTTGATAACCGCAAGCGCTCAGCAAGTTGGTTGGATCCTGGTTTAGTACCTAAACAATGCCCTAAACGAAAATTTACCCCTAGAAAAGTGATGGTCACTGTTTGGTGGTCTAGCGCCGGTGTGATTCATCACAGCTTCTTACCAAACGGGGTTAGGATTACTGCAGATGTGTACTATGAAGAACTGAACACAATGATGGAGAAGCTGGCATATCTCCAACCAGCATTGGTCAATCGCTCGTCTCCGCTGCTCCTGCACGACAACGTGCGACCTCATACTGCACAGCAGACGGTCTCCAAGTTGCAAGAATTGGGGTTGGAAGTTCTCCGTCATCCACCCTACTCACCAGACCTTGCGCCTACAGACTACTACTTTTTCCAGAATTTGGATAACTCTTTGGCGAGAAAAAAATTCAATACCCGAGAGGCAGTACAAAATGCCTTTGAAGAATTTGTTGCCTCCCGTCCAGCTGATTTCTTTAAGAAGGGCATCAATAAACTGCCACTGCGTTGGCAAAGATGCATTGATTGCATGGGTAATTACTTCGATTAATACAAATAAAAAATACGTGAAAAAAATTCGTTTAAATTTTTTCATACAAAACGGTAATTTCATAGGTAAAGACCTAATATATTTAGATATCATATTTAAATAATCAACTTGCCGTTCTCTTAATCACGATATTGTTCTTTATGAGCTTTGGTCGCTGGCAGTTCTTAGATTGGCAAGAGCCGTAATACGAAGATGGTATATCTTGGAGATCTGGAATGATTAGCGGAACATCCTGAATAGTACTGTAACAAAAGATTAAAAACAAATATTATATACAGATAATATTGCTTAGATAATAATATAATTGTTGTACTAAGGGAAAAACAAGTACATTCAAAATCGTTTGTAGTGTTGCCTTGTTTTGTATGGTTGAAGAATCCTCGTTAATAGAAATAATAGTACTGTTGGGGCCGCCGCCTGTCAATATGGCGACACCTCTCGCCCTCGTACGTCACCGGCCCGCGGTTAAGCGGGGTGAGGTGGAAATGAGGAGAGACGTGAGGCGAGGCGACGTTCCCCGGCGGTGGGCGGGCGTAGGACTCTCGAAGGTGGTAGCGAGAGCGCCGGTAGCCCGCCTCGGTGACGACAGTCGGATGCCGGTGATGTCTTGAAGGGTCCTTGATGATGTGCAATGTCATGCACGAGCCAGCCGATGAAGGTGGTAGATTTTTAAGCGGAGGTCGGGGTGGTCGCAAGAAAACACCGTGGTTCTCGTATAATGACCGCGTCCCCGAGCCAACAGAGCACTACTACTGACGATGTGGACTTCTCGATGTTACTATTCAATGTTATCTCAATGAGATGTACAATCAGACTACGTTGTTACTCAATGAGATGTGCAATCAAACTACTCGATGTTACTATGATGCCTTTTTGAATCAGACTACCGATGTTATCTCAATGAGATGTGCAATCGAACTAGTCGATGTTACTGTGATGCCTTTTTGAATCAGACTACTCGATGTTATCTCAATGAGATGCGCAATCAAACTACTCGATGTTACTGTGATGCCTTTTTGAATCAGACTACCATGTAGTAACTAAACTGTGACTTTCGTCTCGCACGCTGCGAAGCAGCGTGCGGGGAGACCGTACCAGGGTAGCCCCTCTTGCGGTGTTTTCTCTCGCCTCCCATGATGGGAGTGTCTGTTATTTGTTAATCGCCCCCTTAACAGGTGGGCGATAGCGGCCTCGTCTGCGCTATCTGGCGGTGGTTGTGGGCGACATGGACGTCTATTTTGATGTGGTTGTCGTCTTCTGAGAGGCCTGGCCATCGGTATGCAGCGCTTGCAGGGCTCTCAGGCATTCCTGTATGATATCCGGGGCAGTTGTGGCTGCTAGAGTTCTCATTATGGTGATAAGGAGATTCTGGGTGGAGTCCTCGGTCGGTTTCGGCTGCTGGGTCGCCTCCGTCGGCTCGCGGGCTCCTCCTTTGCGTTTTGGCGTGTTGATTGTGGGTTTTCTATGGCCGGGGTCGTTGGCGGGGGCCATGAGGCTCCCCGCCGCCGACTCTTCAACCGTTGTACACGCTGCGCTCCCGTGCTCCTCTCGTCGCCTGGTGTCACCCGTCGGGGCGACGGTCCCCGCTCGGCGATTGCGCACCTCGCGGCGGAACACGGGGCACAGGCGGGCGTTGTTTGAGGTGTGCGCCCCTCCGCAATTCGCGCAGGATGCAGGCTCTTCTCGCGGGCGATCGCAATTTGTTGCGAAATGCGGGCCACCGCATCGCACGCAGGCTATCGGGCGATGGCAGTAGTGGGAGGAGTGCCTAAAGGACTGGCATCGATGGCACTGTGCCAGGCCCCTCCTCCCTCGCCAGGCTTCTACGGTCGTCTTCATCAGCAGGATCTCGTTAACTTCGTATATAGCCGGAATAAGGCCTGGTGTTCTCTGCAGGGAGCAGTGGAAAATGCACCCTGGTCTTCCCCCTCTTCCCTGGATTATTCGGGTGTATTCCGGTTCGAAGCCTTTCTCGCGAAGGGCGTCGGTTATCTTGGCGGGCTCTGTATCCACTGGTAGGCCGCGGATTGCGACCTTGAGGCTTCTCTCCGTAGGGGGAGAGTAAGTAAACCAGCTGAGCCCTTCCATTTGCTTCAGGTATTCGATGTAAATTTTGTGCTCTTCGAGGTTGCTCGGGAGGAAGCGGACCCCACGTCCGTGTGCGCGCGCATCCGGTGTCCGTCCCAGCAGGGCCGCCAGTCGCCTGAAGTGCTCTGGCCAGTCGGGCAGGCTCTCCACGATGATCGGCGGGCATCGTTGTCGGAGTGCGGAGCTTGTTGGTTCCGCGGCGCTTCCTTCCGGTGCAGGTTTTCGCGATGTGTTAGGTTTCTGGGCCGTCGGTGTTGGTGGGCGCGCCGCCATCGCAACATAAGATTGCTGTGACTGCGTTGATGCAGACGCAGGTGGCGCCCCGAGGCTTTCTGCGGGTATAGCCGTCACTTGTTGGGGTTCCGCAGGCATTTTTTCCTGCAGAAATGTGGGCGCTTGTGGCGCCCCGCGGCTCCCAACGGGTATAACAGGGACTATCGACTGTTTCAGCGGGGGTGCTAGTGGCGCCCCGCGGCTCTCAGCGGG